>CAJVPP010000160.1:0-43327 GCA_910592005.1 Funneliformis mosseae | reverse complement strand
TATTTTTGCCTATATTTCTATTTTTTATTTCTGTTTTTCTTTTTTATTTCCGTTTTGTTTTTGTTTTCAATTTTTATTTTCTGGTTACTTTTATATTCTATCTTATTGTATTCTAAATATGGCTAATTACAAGTATTTGACTAATTATATCATTATTTACCTAACTAATTGTATAATTATAATTATATAATTTAATACTTTACCTATTCTAACTATATTTATCTAATAAAATCTATCTTTTATTATATTATAACTAAAGATGGTCCCCATAATTATTTTCAAATTTCAATTGAGTTACAACTTAATTGCGCCATAAGGAAATTTAATTGCACCATAAGTTGCAACTCAATTGCGCTATTTTTTTTAATTGCGGTGACTATCTTTAATTATAATATATAATTTATTTTATTTTAATTAATATATCATTTTATATAATTATTATTTTACTATCTAATAAATTGCTTTTCAATAATTAATACCTAATAAATTATTATTTGATAATTAGTCTTGTAATATTATATAATTATAAATCTTTATTTAAATAAAATTTAACTAATATATAATATTTTAAAAATTAAGATTTTTTACTCATAATTTAATTTAACTTAACTCATTTAAAGCTTAATTAAAAATATATAATTTTTCAAAAAAAAATAAAAAATATAATATTACTTTTTATTAATAAAATTTATAAATATTATTTCTTAGATTGTAGAGATTCACAAGTAAATTTACTTGCTTATTTACTATAAATTCCCTTCTGATTTATTTTTATGAAAAATTAAAAAAATTTTTTAAATTAATTTTATAAATATGTATTATATTATAATAATTTTTATTTTTTAATTATATAATAAATAATTTATAGTTATTTATAAACTAAAAATTTATAATTTTTAAAAAAATTATAAATTAAAAAATTTTGTTATTGACCTTTGATAATCTTATTAATATTTATTTTTAGTAATATTAATCATAATAGAATATTATAAAATTTATTATAAAGAATAACTTTAATTATTATACCTTTATAATTTACTAAGAAATTTTATGACTTTTATTAGTAATAAAATGATTTAATTAATTTATAAACATATAAATTTTAAAGAATTTTTTAAAAAATTATTATAATAAATTTTTTAAAACTTAAAATTTAAAAATTAAATTATTTAAAAATATCTTGTAAACTTAAAATTCTTCTAATAAAATTAATAAAATAAATATTAAACTATATTTTTTATATAATTATTATATTACTAAAATTAATATTTAATATTTTATTATAAAAATAATACATTTTTTTAAGTTTGCAGATAAATTTGCTTGCTAGACAATCTAAAGGATAAACTATTTCTTTTATTCTTTATTTATATTAAAACTTTGTATTATATGATATAGCTACTCTATATTTATTTTAATATTTTAATCTATATAATTGCTTTAATTGTTTTTCTATAAATTTATAGATAATTTTATTTATAAAGTAAAATCATTTTTAATTATTTTTAAATGTTTTAAAATATATTATAAAAAATTAATACTTTTAATAAATTTAATAATCTTTTTATAATTATTAAATATTAAAATATTTAAAGTTTTCTATAAATAATTTTATATTTATAAATTTTGAAATAATATATATAAATAAATCAATTTAACTATAAAAGTATATTTAAATATCAATATATAATAGAAATTATTATAGAAAATTTGTTAAGAATATATTAATATTTAAATTACTAAAAAGAAAATTGTAAAAATTATGACATTTAAAAAAAAAACTATCTGAAATCATGAAAAATTTAAATTTATAGAATAAGATTTATAATTATATTAAGTTTAAAGCTATTTATGTTAAAAAAAAAGATTATTAAAGTTTGTATATTAAAGTATTTATATAAATCATATGAAGAAAATATAATATATATTTATCTTGCTAATATTTATTATTTTATTTTTAATTTTATTATCAAAATACTTTGCTACATATTATCATTATTATTAGCAAAAGTTGATTTTTTTTTTAATGTAAACAGAATGAAATCTAAATAATTATATCTAGTTTTTATTAAATATTTATTAAAGTTTTTACTAATGAGATAATTATTATTTTTTAAAATAATAAAGTAAAAATTAAATTAGGTATTTTTGTAATTAGATTTATATTTAAAATTATTTAAATCATTAATAAACTAATTATTATTAAAGATTTATATTTCTATACTTTTTGTTTATTTGATTATTAATTTGAGTAATTTCTTATAAATTATTAGTTTTTTATTTAAATATTTATTAAAAATATTATTTTATTATAGGTTTAGAAAGCATTATTCAAATAAGGGTTATTTATTACCTTAAAAAAAAGAAGTAAAGTTAGATCTATTTGAATACTTCCTATTAATAGTAGATTTGATGAAAATATAAAAAATATATAAAAAATATTATTTATTATGCTTTTGTTTTTCATATTTTGATTTGAATTATTTGACTATTTGTATTTATATTTTAGGTTAAATTATATATATTTATTCTAGTATATGTAGTATAATTTCTTTATCTGTAAAGTTTATTAATATTATTTTACTTATTATAAATTCAGATTATATTTTAATAATTTCAAAAAAATATAGTAGGTAAAGAATAAACATAATGAAATTTTGAATTTTAAAAAAAATATATAATATAATTATCTTTCTCTAAATGTATCCTTTTGAAACTATAGTAAAAATTAAAAACTTATTTCCTTTCTTTCCAAAATTACAAAAAATGGAAAAAGAAAAAAATCAAAATCTTTCACAAAAAGCAATCACAACTTATGAAACTGCCTTAGCTTACTAACAAAAAATAAAGAAAAACTTTTACAGAAAAAGACTATGACTATCAGGTCTAACCAAACAAATAAAACTCCAACTGGACCTTTAAAAGTTATAACCACTAACAATATTTTATCAGCTGGTAACATAAGCGTCGACTAACAAGTTATAGTAGTTTTAGCTGAAGCAAAAACCTTTTAAATATGGTAAAGACCCTTGGTTTCCTGACTATAAAGATATATAAGAAACTTCTATCACCAGCTCTTTACCTATCTAAAAACTAAAGGATAGTGAAATGATGGCCTTTAACGATAATAACGTTATAAATGAAGATCAGACCTTTGATACTTCTGAAAATATACTAAATGATAAAGATATTAATAGAAATACTATTACCTTTGAAAAAGTCAAAGACGCTACCACTTTCTATATTTACTATGCTGCAGAAACCTTCCTCTCTAATAAATCTTTTCGTAAAAAACTAACAAAGTTTGCAAATTATTCAATGATACAGAATACCTATTGTTTATTAATGCGTTAGTAAAATAGGATCTTGATAACAAAATGTTAAAAATTATCTAATTAGGATTTACAACATGTGAAAATACTAACTATGCAATTGTTACCAAAATTTCTAATATAAAATAGTCATATTTAAACTATTTGTTACATCTATCCTATTTAAGTTTGACCTAAGATTATCAATCAAGGTAACTGAGATTTTCATTTTCACCTCTAAATAGATCATCTGATCAACATTTGCCTGATTCAACATGATCATTAAATGCTCTATAATGACAAAGAACCTTTGACAACAAGTGACCATCTTATATGCATTTGAGACAGATCTTTCATTTTTCAACACTAATGCAGGCCTCTTCATTTTAAAAAATATGATCAGAATACATGTATATTCTCTTACTAATGATGAAACTAAAGCTAAATCCAAGTTCACCTTAAAATTAACTAACCTTCTGAAAGATATTATAGGCTGCGAATTAGAACTGATTAGAAAAGCTGTGAATGCAGCCATCTGGATGATTCCCAAAGTCAGATCAAACTATTAAAACCTTTAATACGCCTTTACGCACTTTCGCAATAAAGAGGATATAGAAGCTACAAAAAATGGAGATCTGATAAATTTTAACAATTGAAAATTTATCTAAACTGCATCAGATACTAACTTATACATACACTATTTTATTTTAAAACATGACTTACGTAACTGCAGAAAAAGAAGATCCAATCTAAAGGATAAATAAACTTAAAACTTGTATCAAAGATTCAAACCAGTATAATTTAAAAACTATTCAGCATCTATGTCACATCTTAAAGTTACCTTTGTCCATGATCAAGACACAATATTTGATCCTAATAATTCACGATCATTTGCAAACAAGATTAAAAACGCTAAACTTACAGTTACCTTTAACTCAACTTCTTTTAATAATAACATAAAACTTAAACAATCATCCCTTAACAAGTCGATCTATACCCGTAAATTATAATCTGAACAGATTAAAGAGAAGGATACTCTATACAGATCGACTAAAACACTTACGCACGAGTTGACTGATACACAGAGAATTTTAAATAAATTAGATGCTATTACAATAATATTAGTCATGCTTTATAATAACCTTACCTTCTTAATGCATCATCTTGATGAAGTTAAAAAACACTTTAATATTTTCACCCTCACCTTAAAAAAAATCGTAAAACTTAACAAAGCTAATAAAGCAGAAGGTGTTATAGATACTGATACTGTATTTGAATCTGAAGTAGATATCTCTAACTTTAAAGTTACTAAACGTGAAAAACAAATTGCTTAGTTATATAAAGAAAATGAAGAATTATACATTCATCATAAAGTTACTGTCAAAAAACTTAATATTGCTCTCTGAACCGTCACCAGCATTCAAAATATGATTTATGATGAAACTCACCCTAGCTATAAAGTTCTAATTCTCAAATTTAACTTACCTAATGCTATTAATACTTTAGAATATGATACAGAGGTTTTAACTCTTGATTTGTTCTTTAAATAATCATGATCTCACAATCATATATACAAAATAGTACCCTCACCTTTAATATTACTATTTACAATACTCGTTTTTTTACTTTATCACACAAACAACAAATCCTTTTTAATCTTTATACTCTTCATAATTTAGACAATATCGTCTTATAAGAAATGAACTTCAAAAAATTCATTTTATATACATTTTTTAAAACCCATTTGTGCTAATAAATTTGTCTCTTTTTTAATACAGATCCCTCCTCACAAAGCATGAGCTTTAGAGTTAGTTTCTGATCACGTATTTTACTACATATTCTTTTATTATCACATCTATTGCTCAATTTTCAATTTAAAAATAAAACTAAATTCTGTATTATCAACATTTATGTTTTTAGCTCAAATATTCAACTACATCACAAAACTTACAGGAAAACATTAGATCTTATAAATAATGCTTACCAAAAGGATTATTTAGTAATTCTTCTTGGTGATTTTAATACTGATCTATCAAGAGTACATAACCCTACAAACTCAAAGGAATTTTTTGATCACTCTATAACCTACACTTATTTAACAACTTGAATTTAATCAAAAATCATAAGTCTACCTCTAATCTTACTATCTACATAACTAATACTAGCTGTTCTACCATTGACCATATCTTTATTTACTCAATATTTGTTCCTGATCTTATGGATCAAGTAGTCATCAGAGTGGATAATGATATATCTGATCATGCTATAGTTCATGCTAGGATTTTATTAACGACTATCAATCCATTATTTGTACAATAATTAATAACAAAAAAATTAGTTTTTCAATATCAGGATATATCTGATTATGAGTAGAATGCTTCAATAAATCACAGATGTAAGAACACTAGATTAAATCTTCTCACACTAAATAAAATCTACACTATTCACTACCTTAATTTTTATTAGAATCTGTTACATAAATTGATCATTGATGTTGTTACTAAAATAATTCCTAATAAATATACTTCACATTATGCCTGAGGCCTAAAATTACGTATCTTCAGATTAATATATAAACATATCAAATTAGTATAAAAGCTTTGTAAATTAAGTAATAAATGTATTGCCCAGAATAATGTTGACCTTAAATAGATTATCCTTTATAAAAAATATGCACTTTCTCATCAGAATTTGAAATTATACTTCTGAATATTAGTCAACCATCCATTAATTATATAGGCATTACCAAACTGTTATTAATTAACCTTTGTAAAATTCTCTTCATAGTAGCTAAACTTAACGAAGTTGAATTCAATTAATGAAGCTATCGAGCAATAATATATTAATATAATTGATGACCAAAAGACCATATTTGACTCACTATTAGAAAGACCATGTAGTACTATTATATTAGATAGATGTATAAACAACTAAAAAACTTCTTACAAATCTAAAAGATATTTAAAAAGAAATGACATGTCACTTTCAAAGAGTAGTAGGCTCACAATATTTTAATCTATTACTTTTAGAGATATAGAAGTAAGTTTATATACCCGATGAATTAATTGACCCTAACATTTACAGATCTCTTATACAACCTCCCTTAAAAGAAGAATGACTTAATATTATTAAGGCGTTCTTTAATGATAAAGCCCCTGAACTATCAAAAATATTGAATGAAATATTAAAACATCTCAGTCTTTTTTCTTCAAAATATCTTTGGACTATTATTTGCAGATGTCTCACTCTCAATTTATCACCTAACAAATGGAATTTAACTTTTATCTATCCTATTCTTAAACCCAAACCTTGGGAATATAATCTTATAAAATATTCATCCAATCACCTTGTTAGAATATTTACAAAAAGTACTTATCAAATTAATCAACAGTTAACTGTTAAATATCTTGTCCATCAACAACATCCTTAGAGGAAATAATTTTGCCAGCCTTCCTTGCAAAAGTACTTTGAACCTATTAATATTTTCAACAATATTAAATACGATGCTTTATTTTACTGCAACTACCTTTGGATTTTATTTCAAGACATATTAAAAGCTTACGATTATATCAACTTCACCATGTTAATCAAAGTTCTCAATTGTTTATGCATTTCAGAAGCCTTTATTAAATTTTAATTTCAATCTTCTTTTCTCATTTTAACCAAGTTTTTATCACGTACGATAATACTGACACCTATTTAGTCCTTTTAGAAATTGACTAAAAAGAGATTATTTTTCTCATCCTTTGGTATATATATTATGATCTTCTATTATGTTTGATACAGAATTCATCTTATAGCTATACTTAACATGTCAATTAAAAAGCTAATATCATAAAATGAGAAATACAAAGTTTTCAAATCATGTTCCTACCTTCGCTTACATGAATGATATACTCTGGATAGCTAATTCTCAAACTGATTTTTAAAATATAATGATTATTGCAGACTCATTCTATACCTTAAATAGCATTCAAGTCAACTGAAATAAATCTGTGCTGATGATCAATGATAAGGATCCTAATCTTATTAATTTCAAATTCAATAACAAAGATATATGGCTTTTTTCACTCTTACATAATGAATTCACAAGATACCTAGGAGTATGAGTCTCCTTCTTTAACAATAATCAATTCATCATAAACCAAATTCAGGATGAATTTAAAAGAACCAAAACTGTATTCAACAAAAAAAAACTGACTGTCAAGTATATAATCACAATATTCAATATAATAGTAATCTCTTGTATATTATATAAAACCAAACTCATATTTGTTTCTCAGTCTACTTGTAACATTCTGATAACATTTTATAGAACTTTCTTCAAAAAGAAATTAGGTCTTTCAAGATTTGTACCAGCATTAGTAATATACTCAATATTTGAAGATAATCTTGCATACTTTTATAACAAACAAATGCAAATCAAATTATTTGATCTCTTAAAGATGATCAATGACATCTCAATTCTTGGATTAATATCAAACTTACACAATATACAACTTCAATTATTTGAATAGTTACCTTTATCCTTTTTAACCAATTGGCCTTATAATAATACAAAACTCTTTAAAGAATAGTGGTCTTACTTTCTATCTGCTGCATATTATGATGGTCTTCATTTTCAATAATATATTGACAAAGACTATAACTTAAGACAAATTGACAGAGGCTTTACTTCCATTTCAAAATTCCTTACTCTAAAATTTTACTAGCAAAACATCTTGTAATTACGTTCACTATCAATCTTATATGTTGACCAACACTTAACGATAGATGGTATCAATTTATTTACAGCTTTTGATCTCAACATGATATATGATTCTGTATTTTATAGTGCAAAATAATTTAACTAACTGGAATTAAAGATCTTAATCAATGAATCCACTAGATAATTGTCCAATAGATACCTTTCTCATGCATCTCTGATTAAAATACTAATACAACCAACCACTTTTATTACATTATCAACCAATCCAACTTTTGTAATTATTTGATCTAATCAGTATATGATCTTCATATTAAAAAGAGTTACCAAAGAAGAAGACACAATCATTTACGCATAACACTACCTACTAACTTAATTAGAATGTAACTGAATGTTTATTGCTTCTTATATTAGATATAATATATTTAATCACTTTGCTCTTATACCATACAAATAATAACAAAGACATAGTTTCTGCATTATTAAATTACTGAAAATATATTATTCTGTATTTAAAGTATTTTACAAACTTCGTAAGAGATAGTGATGTAACCTTTCCTACCTTACATTTTAAGAATTAACTTTATCAACTTTAACCTTCCCTTATCAATATCCAACTAAATCTCTGCTTAATTTAACAATTCTCTTTTTTGACTAAAATTCTATCAATAGATTAGATTAACTTAAAATACAGTTTACTAATGCTGAATTTCTCTAATTTTATACGGATAATTCTCTTACATCCTTAGGATCTTCTAACTGCTGGATAGGTATTGTGTAGTTATAGACTGATCAGAATTAGCTCTCACTTTTATTTAATGTTACACTTCTATTATATTCTTCTTCCTCAATATTGGCAGAGATAATTGCTATTCTTACTATTATTTATATGTTACTACACAATGCCAATATTAAAATCTATACTGATTTGCAAACTGTAATTATATTATACAATAAGATTATAACATTCTATAAGGTATCTCCCTTTCTCAACCCTGCATTCAAGATCTTCTACTTTCATATTTGGATGATTATGTTGCATCTTATAGCCATACACAATGTCAAATTAACACTTACTAAAGTCAAAATCCATGAAAATGATCATTTCAACAATCAAGTTAACCTCTTAGCTAAACAAGTTACTAATGCCCATATATACAGTCAACTCTTGTTATAACGAACTTTATATCCTAAACCTTAACTTCGCTATAAGACTATAGTGAAGATTTTAAGAGATTTTATTGGCCAATTCATTATAACAAGAGTATTTTTATTATATTTATTTAAAAAATTTGTTATATCAAGAATTTGCTATATCAAGAATTGACTGTACATTAATAATAAACACCTGGATTTCAAATATGTTCTATGTCACAATAATATACCAATCATTATACTTTCTTACTTATTTATCAAATACTTGCAACAAGCTTCTTGGGTTGAAGATTTTCTAATCCTTCTATATCTTACTAAGTATAGCAATTTTCACATTGATTGGCAAACCTTGTTTTACGTTCTTAACAACTCAGAAAATGCTAGGGTCACATCATTTGACGCTTGTAAAAGAAAACAGTTTAAACTCAAAATACTTTTACAACTACTTTTTACTTTAACAATAATGAATGCTCGATATTCTCTAACCTATGTTTTGAATAACTGTTTCTAATGCTGCTTCAATACTAAAGATTTTTATTACATTTGGATTTGTCTTAACAATACTAAACCTCTTAAAACTATTATTCAAGAACACAAACGTTCGTTTATGTCTCACTTAAAAAAACTTAATAGACTTAATAATGACATACCTGTCATCTATGTGGATTAGTTTCCAATATGAGATTACATCTCAAATAATAATAATTTATATTTAATTGACCTTTTAAAAGAGATAATTCCTTCATCTTTCACTTCATCAATCAACACTATCATAATGAACAAATAACTTACCCTTAGATTATTATCATTCCTATTTGATGATATATTTACATTAATCCACGATATCTGGCTGAAAAGATGTAATTCACTACAAGTATAGAAAACGTTAAACAACATTAAAGATGATTTCACTGTGGTTTAGATTTCCTTTAGTTTCTTTCATTCAGTACAAACACCTCCAATTAATCCCTTCTCATTTACAGCAGCCATCGCCTATAGTACTTACTGGTCAAATTTCTGGTACAGCAGTAATCATATTCTTCCTTTCAGATGTTTGATATCTGTATTTTAGTTTAGATTAGTTTTCTTTTCTTTTCTGATGTATAGTTTAGTTTGATAAAATGCAAGGTTGGTATTGATAAAGTAGTTTAGTTTACTAGATTAGTTTATAAATATTTTTGTATTTTCTATTTTATTTTGTTTTTCTTATAAATTCATAAATATTAATAAAGATTATGCGAGACTGCCGCACTTATAAAAAAAAAAAAAAACTAGAAAAAATTTTAAAAAATATATATTCAAAGAGAATTTTTTATATAATTTTTATTTACTTGAGACTGAATGAGTATATAAATTTAGAGAGAAAATACGTAGAAAAGAAGGAAATAGCTAGAATTTATTAAAAAATTAATAAATTTTAAAAAAAAATAAATTAATTTTTGCAATATTAATTCTTTTGAATAAAATTACTAATATTTTCAGGTTAGTTTAACAAATAATTATTTAGATTTAATAATTTATTGAAAAATGTTCAAATACATATTTATGATATCATTAAAATATATAATTTTTATATTATTACCTACAAGTCTTTTAACATCTATTACTAATTATACATAATTTTTTACAATACATATTTCCTTGGATTATATATTAGTGTCAAAACCAATTTTTAAGTAATATTGCAAATTACGTCAATCAGTATTAACTTTTGAACCAAAAATGATCGAATTTTTGTCATTCTGTTTTTGAAAGGATAAAAAATAGTGACAAATTATTATATTTGCACATAAAAAAGAAGACCGTCATGGGATTCTTACGCAGTCTTTCCCTTACGAACACGCAGTCCACAAAGTAGTCTGTGAAATGATACACTGCATATTAACACACCTCACACCAACACCATTAAATTATAAAGAATGATAATATTGCTTCAATTTTTCACCTTCCCAATTTCAGATAATATTTGCTTATAGATATAATAATTTGGAAACCAAAACACAAACGCGATCAATCGAATTTTAAAGCAATATGATGATAAAAAAAATATTCTAAAATATAAATAGGTGGTTTGCCATGTGAAATGATATATGTAAATCAACAGTTTTGGACAGTTTTGGACAGGGTTTGGACACATTTTCATATGTCCAAAACTTTATTAAAATCAACAAACCTCATCAACTGGATGTAATAAAAAGCAAAATAGATCTTATTTTCAGTTAAAATTTCCGGTAATTTAGGTTGAATTTTCATAATTTCGTAATGCCGTCTACAACGGCCAAACACGTATATCACGTGATAATCATTAAAAAACAGAGAAAAAACTGATAGGATCATATACGCAAAGCATATATGTATATATATTTTTTATATTTTTTTTTAATTCATGAAAAACTAAGAAGCAATGATTACATCCTGTTTGAAACTTAAATTGACAAATAAAAAAAATTGGTAAAAAGGTTGCAAACAATTACTCTATATCGCCAAATCCCAACCCACTTTAAAAAAAAAAACTATATATATTGTGTGTATATATTGTGTATATATATATAAGAAAGCCAAAGAAAAACTACATATACATGGTGTAAAAAAAAGGTAAAAAAGAAGAGATACATCTTTCTGAAATAAACAACCTTATTGAAACACGACCATAAAACGTGGCAGAGTAGCCTGAAAAAGATAGAAGGACGTATTTTTTTTTAATAAAAACAATAAAAATAAAATAAAAATATAAAAACCAAAGTTCGTAAACAAAAACTTTTAACGTAACTTACCGCATTTTGACTTACAATCAATATAGAATTGGCAGTTGGTGCCAAAACATCTACCATAAAAATAGCATTGGTAGTTCCTCCATTGCAATATCCCAAAGAAATCGAAGCATTGTTGGCAAACCACATTTGTCCATTATACTTTGAGAAAGTAGAAACATTTCCCTTAGAAACAATTCCACATAGTCCACAATTACTTGAACAAACTGGTGAAGGACGGTTAATATATTGAAGAGGATCACAAGAATGTTTAGTGCCATGAAACATTTTATGAGTAACTCTATTCAACGGCAAATTATTTTGCGTAGCAATTTGTTTCTTAAGATTTTGATGAGCATCAACCAAATTCTTGGGCATTTGAAGTCGAAAGATTCCTTTAATCTTAGCTTGAGGTAACATTGAAATGAATCGTTGATGAGCCCAAATGTGATCTAAATCATTTGCGTTTAATAAGCTTAACTTTGTGTTGGTTAATGTTGAACATTCTAACCAATAACAATTTTTAGAGCAAAAAGCATGAAACTTGGCCTTATTTTGGGGATCCGTATATACGCGTTTAGGACAGCTTGTTCGAGAACAAGTAGGTGCAGAAAGTGCATTTGAACTAAGATGTTGTCTTGCGCAACTTCTTCCACAATAGTCAAATTGAACATTATTTGGACCTATATACTTTTGTCGTGTACAATTTGGATTAAAACATGCATTCGATTTGCTGATAATGTTAGTGGCACATGTTCTTCCACAATAAGGATGCTTGAAACCACCTGTTTCAATGTATATTGACTTATTACATCCGGTACGTGCACAAATTTGAGGAGAAGTTGTTGGCATTTTTTTTTTTTTGAAAGAGAAAGAGAACAAGACAACACAAACAATGACATTTTACAAAATGACGGCTTTAAAAAGGGAATTTATATGTTCAAATATGTGTAACGATGGATGGTTACACGGTTACGACATTTCGATTATGTTATTATGTCCTAATTTAAACATCATGCAGCATCAAAAAAATATACTTTATTTTAAGATCGCAAGAATAATTATAAATGATGTAACCCACAATATACTGGGTAAGATTCGCGAGAGAGAGAGAAAAAAAGAATAATTCCTACAACAATTTCATCTGTATAAAATCAGAAAACGCGGTAGAGTAGCCTGAAAGATAAATAAAATTCATTATGACGAGAGAAAAACAAACAAAAAAAAAAAAAATATAAAATAAAATTTCGTAAAAAAAAGTCTTACCGCATTTTGACCTACAATCAATATAGAATTGGCAGTTGGTGCCAAAACATCAACCATAAAAATAACATTTGCGGAACCACCACTGCAATATCCTGAAGAGGTTGAGGCATGGTTTGCAAACCACATTTGTCCATTATGTCTCGAATAAGCAGTATTGTTTCCTTGAGTAACAATTCCACACAATCCACAACCATTCGAACATAATGGTGAAAGACGACTGAGAAATTGTAAAGGATCACAATTAGATTTAGTACCATGAAACATTTTATGAGTGACCTTGTTTAATGGCAAATTTTGTTGCTGGGCAATTTGTTTCTTAAGATTTTGATGAGCTTCAACCAAATTCTTGGGCATTTGAAGCCTAAAAATCGCTTGAACTTTAGCTTGAGGTAACATTGAAATAAATCTTTGATGAGCCCCAATGTAATCCAAATTATTTGCGTTTAATAAGCTCAATTTAGTTTTGGTTAATGTTGAACATTCTATCCAGTAACAGGTTGGAGAACAATACGAATGAAATTTTTTTTTATCCTGAGGGTCTGTATAAGCGCGTCTTGGGCAATTTGATCGAGTACAATGAGGTGCCTCAGAATTAAGATGTTGTCTCGCGCAAGTTTTCCCACAATAATTATATTGCATTCCTGTTGGATCAACATAAGCTTGTCGTGAACAAGATGGATTCTTACAACGTTGGGGTAACTTCAATTTGTTGAGTACGAAAGAGGCGCATGTTTTTCCGCAGTAGGGATGTACAAATCCATTAGTTTCGATGTACACTGGCTTGCTACATCCAGAACGCGAGCAAATTTGGGACATGGTAAGATTGGGTACTAAAGATGTTAAAAGATGTGTATTTAAAGGACAATTGAACTATATAAATTGATTAAAAGAATAATATAACAACGCGAACAATTAAGTAAAAAAATTTTTTTATTTATTACGTAGATGAGAAGGTCGAACAAAATTAATATTTTCGTTCGAAACCTAATGCAAAAGAAAAAAAGAAAATCAGTAAATAAATAATCTTTTAAAAAAAAAAAATTTAATTGTCTCGTAAAGATTAACTAATTGGGGGGGGGGGGGGGGGAGAAAATAATAATTCTAATGGTGAAGTCAATCTGCATATGATACTCACAAATTAAACGTATAAAATACTTCATCCGAGTTTGTAATGATTAAATTCTGTTGCAATGTAATGATTAATTGGGTTCTTTTGTTTGCTCACAACAGATTATTGCAAGTGAGTGACGCACGGATGAATATATAATTCTGTCATATGTTTGTGGCGCTTCGTTTTTTTTTGTTCTTTTCTCAAACATCTAGATTACGTTGGCGATGTGGTGAGTGCGAGTCGTGCTTATAGCAATTCTAATATCTTTGATCGCCTACGGGAAAAGCAAACACATGTTTCATTTTATGATTTAATGAATCAAAACGTAATAATGAACAATGGACGTGAACATAATGCAAACGGATTTAAATTGTTTACTTAATAAAAATTTAAAGAAATGAACATTTGATTCAGTAGACGATCTGTTATTATGATTTCAAAGGGGCTTTGATGTAATTTATTTAAAACAAGAACTTTGAAAAATTAACGAATTGACAATCACGTGAATAATTCAGTTTGAACATCGACACAATCCTCAGAAGGGATAGTAGAATAGGAAGAAACGTTTGAATTACGTAATGTATTAGGAAAGTAATTATTATTATTATTCGAAGGGGGTAAGTAAGCGGGAGGTGGATCAAATCCATCCGTAGGATCATAAGGACGAGTATTCATATTCATTCGAGAAGCTATATCATGATTTGCACAAGTTTTCCCACAATAAGGGTGAACTCTGCCATTTGCATCAACGAATGGAGAATTGTTGCAACCGACGCGTTTACAATTTTTGTACTTATAATCTCCGTATTGGCTTGCACAAGTACGTCCACAGAATGGGTGGCGTGTTCTATAATAAACGTTAAAATTTATTGAAAAATTCGCAAGAAATATTTCTTTATTTAAAGTCATTGAAAATTATAAATAATATGAGGTACCCGTTTCTTTCAACATAAATTGGACGATCGCATTCAGGAGCACTACAAGTCGTTTGTTCAGGGGTAGCTTTTTTTTTTTTTTAAAAAAAAAAAAAGAAAAGTAAGAAAAAAAAACGTTTAGCTTTTTATTTTATTTTATTTTATTTTATTTTATTTTTTTTACGAAATTTATTTACCATGACACATTTTTGAAATTGGGAGAAATTCAAAAGAAAATATAATTCAAAGGAACAAACAATAAAAATTCCAATATATAAGCAAATTTTGATGCCAAATGATGTCATTTATTTTGATGTGAATTTTGTAAATTTGATAATATTCGATCATATGAAGTTAATCAAACTTTTTTTTTTATACCTCTTTCATCTTTGAGTTATGAACTTACATTGATTTATTAAATGATGTAAGGAATATCTAATTATTGTTTTTTGTTTTTGGTTATTATTAAATTAAATACGCAATAATAATTTCATATTTGTTCACGGATTTTAAAACATCTTGAATCAAAGGGTTTTTCCTTATAATAATCATGATCGATTGGCGCAGTAACAAACAATTTTAAAAAACGGTATTTGAGTTCAATATATCTTTGATATTATTTCTTTTCCTAAAATAGAATGAATTAAAATCGTAACGTTTGTATTTGATTTGACACATAAGTAAGAATTTGAATTAATTCTACTCCCTCTTTACAATTGATATCCGTTTCAACCAATCATCATTTTTTTTCTCGGGCAAAAACGCGAAAAAAAAAGATTATTCTCTTTTTTTATTTTAAAAAAAAAAATTACCTTGGTTATGAATAAAAAAAAAATAAATAAAACAATAAAATAAAAATAAACATAAATAATTATTAATTTACTATAACGTGTCGTCGAATAGGACCAATCGCACGACAGAATCATCAGCTGATAGCTGACATACCCTCTTTCCATTTCATAGAAGGCCAAGGATTGATGAATCTATAAAAGAAAAATGAATGATCTTTTACCTAAAGTTAGTTTAGATCGTAGGAAAATCTTGAAACGATATTAAAATCTGTATCACAACGCCGATTACCTTTTTCCATATATGGGGAGGCAATATACCTCACGTTGGGAGGGGGGAGGAGGGGCTTACTCTTTATTTTTGATACTCGTATTGGTAACTTTTGTCGTGATAAAGAAAATTCGAATTTTCTATCTACAAAAAAAAAAAACAAAGGTTCTTTGCTTGTCTAAAAATATGAACTTTAGGTTTTGACAAAAAAGATTCATTAATTCAATCTCATGTTACACGTTAGCTAAAAAATTCTATTATGTATTATTATTATAATAATACCTTTTTTTTGAGAAACCCAATGACTTTTTATAAAAATTTTTCCGATTTTTTTTTTTTTTTTTTTTTTTTTTTTTTAAAAAAAAAAAACACAAATAAATATTACTTAAAAGATGTTGTGACATATTTATTAGTGGTTTTTTTTTTTTTTTAAAAAAAGATTTTGTATTTTATTTTTTCAATTTTTTGTTTATTAAAAAAAAAAAAAATTACAAAAATAATAAGTATCCTTTGATTTTTATTTACGAAAAAGTAAGTATACACATATTCCACTTGAAAGGAAATAACCACAATGATTTTTTTTTTTTTTATACTTCTCTAAGAATCAACTTTGGTTAATAACATTGAAAATCAACTTTGAACATACACATCATAAATCGATTGAAAGGGAAACGTCGTTACAATGGATATTACGGTAAATTGCGACGTCGAAAGTACCTTTCCCATAATAGCTATCGTAATATCAAGTATAGGCGTATTAGTTATAGGGTATCATGTATATAATAAAATAACGCAATTAAGGATAATTTTGTGAGTTATCTTTCTCAAATTCGCTTTTCGTTTCATAATTCCTTTCGGTTGACTTTTCTTTTCATTCTTTCATAGTTGGATAATTTGCATGTCAACTACTTTGGTGTCGATTATAAATTTAATATGGTTATATGTGGGCTGCGTGAGTGAGCCCATCATTTACCATCTGATCTATTTGATTTTTTCAATGATATACCTTATTTTAGGTAGGTTGTTCTTTCTTTTACCTTTAGAACTTTTTTTTTTGTAAAAAAATTTCTTGATGCTTACTTTTGCTTCGCCACCGAACTTCGTTGCTGCGCCTTAATCGACGTCTATAGTGGTATGGTGTTTTCTCGATTTGGGAAAAAAATTCTATCCGACCAATAAATGGAAAACACCGTTATACAACATAACGATAATAGGATGTGTGTTATATACAATAGTAATAATCACACAAATAACGCTATTAATCCTAAATAGTGATGAAATCAAATACTCGAGGGCACCACATGGGATGAGTTATATCACGGTATTAATATCATTGACGTTAGGAGCAATCCTAATCGCGTGCTCGTTTCTATATACATTCAAACCGATAATTCGGTTACAAATTAGATTCAATAATTCAACCAATTCTCATGATTCACCTTCAATCAATCCACAAAACATTATAGTTGGATGGTGGTATATGACTACGTCGGGTTTGATCGCTATTTCTTACTTCATATTTTGTATATTAAATACGACAAAAGGCCCTAGAATATTTTATGACCCATTATCAAATTCAATCGATTACATTCATAGGACTTTATTCATCCTAGATGTTTCCATGCCGCCACCTAAATGCTTTTTAAATTTTGTCAAGTCGAAATTCCTTCCCAGGGATTTATTTATTATACCGAATTCTAGCGTTAATTCTTTTGAAGATTTTGTTTTAGAAAATACCACTACCAATCCTGATAATACTAATTCTAATATTGTTTTCAACAATCATGGGGATGTTTAATCGATAAACTTTCATCTTTTCATGTATATCTATTACTTGATGCAAATTTCGATTAAAACAATTAAACAAAGTTCTATCATACGAAATTTGCAGGATTTCAATTATTTTTTTATTTCAATTTATTTTATATTATTTTTTTTTTTTTGCAATCCAAGATTTAATCAAAATACGCCTCTCCTCCACCACCTGAATTTATTTTGTTTATTTTGAAAAAATATATTAGAATATAACAAAAAAAATTTTATCAAAAAAAAAAAAAAAAATTTTACCATCGTCATCAAATGCATCATCCGCCTCTCCATTATCAAAGTAACTTTCAACATAATCCGTAGCATCCCCATATTCTTCGTCTTCCTGAAATGGTTCTATCTCGGCATATTTTTCTATTTCATTTTCAACGACATGCTATATAATTCATGTATTAAAATCATACCTGATATTTAAACTATGCAGAAATTCTGAATCAAATGGGTTATAAATACCTCTACATTTTTAGCCTTTTCTTTATTTTCTTGTTCTAGCAATTGTCCAAATGTCAAATCAAAATCAAAATGAACCTTCCTTTGAGTTTCTGTAAAGGAAAAAAGAAATGTTAATAATAATAATAATAATGTAAATGATAAATAATTGTTGATAAATTTATAATACCATTTGTAGAAATTGTTGCTATTATTGAATCATCTTTAACCGTATGTAATTCATGTGGGAAGAATGCCAAATCTACATGTTTTGATCAACTTTTCATTATATAATAATTTTTAATAGTTCCTAAACTGCAAGGACTCAAACCTGTCTTAATATCTCGCAATGAATGTTTTGTTTTCTTTTTTTTGAATTGATCAGAATATCGTTGAATATCTTTTTTTTTTAATAAAAAAAAATAAAATTTGTCATTTATAAACAAAACATTTGATTTTTATAATAGAATCATACCAGGTGGTGGTGGTGGTGGGGTTATAAAAAAAGCAGAATCTTTGAGAGCTGCTTTATATCCAAATAATGCATTAAGCATTTTATGTTCATCTTCGGAGGGTGGTATTGGTTCTTGAAATTCAATTCCCTATACAATTTCGAATTTGAGATTTAACTTCAAATTATAAAGTTGATTAAAAGAGCTATTTTAGTTGAAAAGTATATGGTGAAATACAGCTGATGTGTCGTTTGAAAGAGTTTGATGTAATAAGGCCTGTAATTCACTTGAGAAATTCGGTCGACCAAATCCCGACCCACTTCTTCCACCAAAACCACGACGTCCTCCCCCTCTAGCTCTATTCATCGTTCTAACAAATTTAACCGATGAAGAAAATGATGGATTAAATAAAAAAAATATTTCTGATCCTTTAAAATATATATATTGTAAACAGAGAGAATGAAGAAAAAAAGGGATTTAAAAAAAAAATGTTAGAATAACGTCGTCTATGTTTTTTATCAGCCAATCAAATTATAGATAAATAAGGTTACAAAATCTCTGATAAAAATTTACTATTTTTTTTTTTTTTTTTTTTATTACAATATTATTAATATTAATTACAGTATATTATGGGATTATTATTTTCTTTTTTTTTTTTATTTTTTATTTTATACAATGAATTAATTACAATTATATTTGCTTTTTTAAAATCAAACGCAAAGATCATACCTTCTATATAACTTTTATCACATACCTCCTCAATATAGTAAGTCCAATGGCATCAATTTCAAAAGGGTTTATTAATTTTGCTCGTAAATTTCCAAAATTTAAAATTTTGAACGTGAATAATCAAATGTTGAGATAATGGTAACTTGGTGAACTATTGATTTTGTTAAGATAAATGCTTATCATGAACCCAAATTAATTTCACTATTATTCGTAGGTATAAAAAAATCTCTTAAATTGATTTTAAAATCATAGCTACAGCAACAGAATAAAGAATAAACGAGATACCATAAATTGATATTCGAAGCAATTAAATAAAGACTGTAAGAAATAATGTTGTAATCGAGATCAAAAAAATTTCCAACAACGATTCCTATTAAACAAAATTATCTGCTATTCCTATTCCGTATAGATACGAGTGGTGTGGATGATTAATCGATTGTATAATTCTCTCTAGAACCATACTTGCTTAAGAATAAAAAAAGAAAAAGAAACATTTATTTAGAAACTAATAAAACATTAAACATTAAAACGAGGTAATGGTACAATGATACAACGATCAATAAACAAATAAAAGAAGTCAATAATATGCTGTGATATAGATAGGGGAAATTAAAAAAAAAAAAAAAAAAAGAAAAAAAAAACAAGTAAAATGTGTACATATATAAGTAAGTCGAATAAAGTAATTCACAACAATGAAGATCAATAATCATCGATACCATCACGTTTCTTTTTAGATACGTGTCAAATGTTCTTATAATCATTAACGATGTCCCGTTAATCTTATAATGAATGTGACGTTTGTTAAATATGTCCTCGATTCTCGAGAAATACATAGTTGATATAATCGTCAACCAAATAGAGTAGGATCAATTTCCATAACATGACTAATAAAGTCCATATAATATCCGAACCCTTGTTACCCTATTCATATTTCGAATCATTGGGTTACAAAGTCGGAATTTAGTCATCAAAATCTTCCCATTAAGGAAAAAAAAGTTCATAGTGATAACGAACCTTACATCATTTTGTCAATCGTCGCGTTGACAACGTCTTTGATAAAATCTTAAATGACCCTCTTCAGGTGCATTAACCTCGGGTATAACCTTCCTAACTCTTTCAAAAGATTCCATCCTGGTATATACCGCACGATATACACCAAGATATTGTAACGTTTTTCCCAAATACTGTACTACAAGCTCCAGATATTCATCGGTAATACATTCACATCCGGACAGCGTTAACCAGGTCAATGGTGCTTTACAATGTTCCAAAAATGATTCAAATGCAGTCGTTGTAAACTGCCATTCAGATGAAATACAAAGTCTCCGAAGACTATTAGGTATTGATTGCCCTATCGCGGGTAAGAATTTTTCGGCGTCCAAGCTTGCTCCGTATATAGATAAGCTTTCAAGATGCTGCGAATTGCTCAAAAGTGAACAGATCGCAGATACCTCTTCGGTACCATGAATCTGATTTGATTCAAATTTGGTGATATTCGGGCAATGGCTTACAAGGGCTTCAATGACTTGCACTAAATATTCAGAACTTTGCGTGGAACACAAAGTAACTTCAAGCAAACTTGTATTAGCATTACTCGACAATGCCGACACGATATCAACAGGAAGATCAGAATTTGAAATATTAAGCTGTGATAATCGAGGTAATGATGAAGTTATCAACGGGGCGCACATCTCACTAGTTAATCCATCACAACCATCAAATTCCAATATTTCCAAATTCTTGCAAGCACCGATTCCATAAAATGGTGGATGACCTTCAAAACGAACGTAACTCAATTTTAAACGCACCAATGACTTTGCTTGACTTTCCAAAGCTTGAATGATTCTACCACCAGTATCATGACCATAATAATCCCCATGAAGTTCTAAATCTTGCAAATTATTTTGGGCTTGAATGAAATCGACCAACCCTTCCGCTTCAGCTTCAAACTTTTCAATATCTCTACATTGCTTTTCGGTATCCCATTCATATATAGGTAGATATGTCTTTAATTGGCGTATACCATGACAGATGGAAAATTTCTCAAAATATTTACGTAATCTTTTCCCGGTAAGAGTTAACCGTCGAATGTGCGGTAAGCAAGACTCGGCCCCCGGATAAGATGTAATATCATATTTCTCTAGTAAGCAAGTAGCATCACAAGAAAATCGATATATAGCGGGACAACGACTTATAAAAAGTTTTAGAAGCAATTCTGTTAGTATCCAACGACCTTCTGCACCTATACATTCGTCTCTTCGAAGGTTACACCACCACCACAAGTGGTGATATAAACCGCCAATGTGAAGAACACGCCGATATTTAGCATAATCGAATGTTGGAGGTGTCTCGGTAGAAAGGGGAAGGTTTAGACCGTTGTCATTAAGTATTTTTTTTTCTTCCTCACTTAAACAAGCTATATATACTTCGACTAACTGTTTAGACATGTATGCATTGGGACTTCTCCATAAGATCGGTACGACTTCCTGACACCAGTGTCGGTTCACCAAAAGACACGAGTGTAAAGAAGGTTTATCCTCCTCAATACATTCAAATATTTTTCGAAGACAGAGATTTGGTAAGGAAGAAGCCATATTTTTAATTTATCATTCGTTATGTTTTTATCGGTTGATAGAATGTGAAGAATTTCAATATTTCAAGTTAAATCATGTGAAAAAATGGTTATAATGTCGCGTCATTTGATTGGGTTATTACCAAATTTAGTATTTTGTGATAAAATCATGAGACTTTTTTTTTGAATATTCTACCAAACCAAATTTGGAATGATTGGCTGAAGTACCTTCCCAGTTATATCAAAATTACACAAACCGATTGATTTCAGGTTTTCCATAAATTTTGTTGAACTCAAAAAAACGTTCTTCGTTTGAGCAGTGCGTGAACTCTTACGTTCTTTTTTATATTTAGACAACTTGGATCTTTTATAAATCAGCATGAGCCAACATGGTAAATAAGTTTCTCGTTGTTTAAAAAAGAATCAGCAACCCATTTTTTAACCTTTAATATCCCTTAAGTTAAGTTAGAACATACGGAAAGTAGTGCACAACATATTCGGGATCTTGAAGGCATCGAAAAAGTAAAAATTTTCACGTTATACAATCTTTGTGAAATTCGGGTTATAGGTGGAATTTTATTTATTTATATATATTTTATGATTTCATTTTGATGGTATAAACTTTATACTTTATAGATGATTGTTGAACTTATGGACACGGCATCTAGATCGATTATGAGCTTAGTATTGGACGGTCACGTCAATAATAACGATGGAAAGACAGAAACCATGGCAAATAGACTTGGTCCTGAACAACGTATTGAGAGTTTTCAAGATTTGACGAAACAATTTAGTGAATTGATAGATGTGAGCGAAGGAATTCATTATCTGTTGTCCAAAGTATTTATTTTTTTTTATTGGTTAGGTGAAGTTAATCATGTTATTTTGGCACTTTCTTACGTTTAAGAAAATACAAGTTGAATTACGTTGCAAATTTCGTCAAATGCGAAACATGGGAATAACTTCTGGAGACATTCCAATTAGGACAGTTACCTATGGCGAAGCCAAAGAATATGAGACTTGGATGAACGCGGCAAAAATTTTAAGAAAAGAACTTGAGAAGATTGTGGAGATTGGAACCGTCGCGGGAGGGCTGCAAGATATGAAAAATGATAATATGGAAATCGATGAGCCATATAGGGTATTATAAGGCAAGGAATTATGATACGGAATCATGTGATTAATGTCTGGTAGATTATGTCACATGATTAGATTTACAACCTTTTTTTTTTTTTTTTTATTTATGTTGCCATTATAAATTACCTAATAAAAGTGCTAAAAACCCGGGATTTGGGATATGTAATCATAAAAGCAATCCTTAACATCGCAAGGGTTCATTGTTTTTTTATACAATCTACACTTATGTAGTCACAGTGACATTTGCAAGTGATAAAGTTGGTCCTTTTTTTGTGGAAAAACATAATCTTCGTTAAAAAGATGGAGAATTCCTGGGAGAATCAAAAGGAGGCCGCCTACTCGAATAAAGATTGATTCAAAGATAACAGTAAGGATGTTTTTTATTCTAAAGTGAACAGGTTTCGTTGAGAAAGGAATATATTTGCTAAATGAAAGTGGGATAAACCGGAATGCGTGGCAGAGATTAAAGATTAGGAGAATATTATAGCATAATATAAATAAATGTGGCAGATTGTTTAAAATAAGTCTAAAATTCCGGATTTCCTTCCTGATTTAGGGAGAGATCATCAAAGTGAATGTTGTATGATAATTGATGTACAAAAAAAATAAAAGTGTAAAGAAAGAACGTGAGAGATGGCTGTGTACAACTTCCGGTGTTTTTAGAAATATGTGGCATAGTTGTACTTTTTTTGGATTTATCAACTTTATAGAAAGGGATATTATCTTCCTGACTTCCCGCAGAAGCCAATTGTAAATTTTCTTTTCTTGAATTTTTTTTTTTTTTTCGGTTTCTCCTTAAATAAATTTTAAATAATAAGATTCCTCTAACAACTTTCTTTATTACCCCAAAGTGAAATGATTTCAAATAAACCCCCCTTTTATTTTTACAATTTTATTTTATTTTAGAATTAAAGTAATCTGCTTTAATTGTCATATCTGAAATTTGTCGTACATTACTTGACCTCAAAAAGCTCAACAACTTCCACAATGTAAAAAAAAAAAAATTTTTTTTTGATCCTGCTCGGTTAAAGAAAGAAAAAAAAAAAAAAAAATCTAAAGATTTTATTTGTTAATGATGATATAGTATGACAGTTTGTACTCAATTTTATAATATTTAATTTATAAATTATTCTTTTATATATTGTTACATCAATAATTTTCAAAATTTAAGCAACTGGTAACCCCGACCGAGTTCTGACTTAATACGGAAAGTAACTGCATGTTGTGACGTTGCACATCACTTTTTCAACCAATCAAATTGCAAACAGTAAAGGTTTGGAGACAGCATGAAATCATTTTCTCTTTTGAAAGAGGCAGGCTTTTGTCCTTGGAAAAAGAGCACACACACAAGCCTTCCGAAACGTCCGTCCAGTATGTTCCAAACCAAAACCCCTCACAACATACATAATAAATACTACCATACAAATGAATTACGTCTGCGTTGCAAAAAATAATCTATCGAATTCATTTGGGACTTAACCCCCCCCCATAAAAAAAAAATTTTCTTCCCACAGATAAAAAACTTTACTCACCTCTCTTAAGTCCCGTTGTTCCCTTACACACCCGAAGATTGTTGGGCGCACTATCTGCTATATACACACTGCACCAACCATAAATACATACAACTATAAAAATACTATTGATACTATTATAAACCACTTAAAACCCCAATCAACCTTGTTTTGTTATAAAATAAGGTCTGCTTACTACTACATCTTACAACCCCCAAAAAAAACTCTTCCTTGTTGACAGTCGATTACCTTTCTCAATAACCTTTTGCCGTTAACATGGCTCAATCACATTCACATTCATACTCCCACCCACACTCTGGTCGAGGAAGACATACTTCTTCTTCACATGAAAATGGTGCTGTCACTCAGGAACACTATCAAAAACTTAAACGCAAAGTTCGTGATATGCGAAATGTAAGTAGCTTTTATATTCATATAAGAAGTATTAGATCGCGAAGAACGAGTATTTTTCATGAGAAATATAAGATATTCAATGAAGTTACTCTACGTTATACTTAAAAAATATTTATTCCTCTTTGAAACTTATATTATTATTATCTTTCGAGCGTTGTACTTTTGGTGTTACCGCCACGACTTCGAGAGTTTATTATTTTTTTTTTTTATGACAATTATCAATTAACTTATCGACTTTGATAGTATTACATTTCTTCTTTTATTATTCCGAAAAAAATATTTATGCTAGATATCATGTCTTACCTTGTATAACATAAAATTGTTTCATTAGTTTACTAATATTCATGTTCATCATTTTATTTTAATTAATACGATTAGGAGTATGACAAATTAACTAAAGAACTTGAGAGATCTCGTAAAAGAATCAAATCCTTGAAGAGAGAAAAAGAGTGCGTGTTTTACACATGATTATTTGGATTAGTGTTACCTTCAACTTTAAATATCTAACCTTTCGTCTCTTCACCTTTTTTTCCTTTGCTCGAAAGATTATTGTTAGATCGCATTAGCCAATACGAAAATTCCGATAGCTCTGATTCTGAAAAATCTGTTGATCTCTCTTCAGATGCTACATCAGACTCAGATGGTAAGTTAAATTTGAAATACCTTTGAACAATTTTTTATTCTTTCTTTTGGTTGAATGTTTTATATATATATATTTATATTTATTTATTTATATTTTTTATTTATTTATTTTAATAGGTTCATCCACACAACTTTCTCAAGCTTCTTCCGTTCGTCAAATCAAAAAAGCACGTGGTCGTCTTACTAATAAGAAGCTATCCCCTCCAACGCCTGCTAATAACATTGTTAATTCTGTCCCTATTACTCATACTTCTGGCAAGGTCCCTAAAAAACGCGCAAGCAAACGTCCATTGAATGCAAAGACGATGAAGGTTCAACACGTTGAGCAAGATGAAAAAGGCAATTATAAACTCCCCGTTCAAATCGGTATATTGACCGTTTTAAATCTCGGTACAGTAGTTTATGATCGTGATACTTTCCACAACGAAAGATACATTTGGCCTGTTGGATATGCTGTCAAGAGGTAAATATTCGTGATTACTTCTCATTATATTCGTATTTTATTATTTATTATCAACCTTTTAAGTTAACGTATATTAATTCTTTTGATTCTTTTCGTTTCTTAAATAGGGCTTATAATAGTATGATTAATCCGAATGCTCAGACGATGTACGTTTGCAAAATTGAAGATGGTACCGAAAACCCCAAAGTAAGAATAATTTTTGTTATCGACTTTCTGATACCAACGTCACCTCTGCGAAATTATTAGCTTATGCAATTCTTGTATTTAAAATAGTTTGTTATTGAAGCAGAAGATCAGCCTAACAAACCAATCATCGCTAATACGGCGACTGGCGCCTGGACGACGGTTGTCCGTGAAGCAAACGCAATTCGTCAACGTGATCACTCAAATTCGGCTTCTGGACCTGATTATTTCGGTTTTTCGCAAGCCACGATTAGAAAAATGATACAAGATTTGCCAAATGCTCAGAGATGCAAAAATTATGTGATGCAAAACTTCGAGGTCATGAAAAACAGAGTCGCCGGTGGACGACGCCGAGGTGCAGGAACTCGAGCAAACGGAAATGTTAGAAATGGTACTGTCGGTTCACCTGCTTCTGCTATTGCACAGTCGCGTGAGGAGAATGGTGTTGAAACTGCCAGTAGTGGGGACGTAGTAATGTCCAACTCAGCAGAGGGGGAGGAAAGCGAAGAATAAGGAATTTTGTTTAAAAATTTTTTTTTTTGTTTCTTTTATTATATCAAGTCCAGCACATTTCGGCATGCCGATTCTGCTACCAAGGCAACTTATTCTTACCTATATATATATTTTTGTTTTATGTAAAGTTTCCATAATATTATAAATATCAATACCATAAAAGTTATTTGCCTTTTTTTTTTTTTTGTCAATTGCACTGTGCACATATTTTTGTTAGATTTTTCATTTATTGTAGAAATTTATACATTAGTTAATTGGGTTTAAAAAAATATTTTATATTTGGTGAACGAGTTCATAAGTAAGATGTTTTAACGTTTTATTAGTTTCTATTGTAAAAAAAATTAAACTTAATTGTACTTCTGGAGGTGTCAATCAAAAATCATTTATTCTAAATAAAAAAAAAAAAATCAATTTTTGGTGAATATTTTATTATTTTTTTAAAAAAAAAAATATCGTTTGGTTCAATTTTTCTGTTTTTTAATCATAATTTTATTAATATTTAAGAAAAGTCAAATATATTAACAAATTAAAAAAACTATAACGACAAAGTCGACTGTATGTATATATAAAGTCAGACCTCTCTATATGCACCCCTCTGAGAATTTGAAAAAATGTGCATTTAAAGAGTATGCATTTAGAGAAAATTTTTATATGATCTCTATATGCTTGGGACTGCATATAGAGAGATTCGACTGTATATTTCTTTGGAATAAAGGTTCTGAACACATCTTTTTAAGCTTTAAAGCTTATTGTCACTTGAGTGAAAGATTCGTCACTTTAAAAAATCCCAACAACGCCAGATTCGTTCACATGTCCAAATTTTTTGTCGAATTGTTAATCTTGGATCATCTAACTCTCGAAGATCATCTAAAACGCTTTGACGTACATTATTCCTAGAAGGCAAATACATCGCGTAAGTTCGAAGATGATGTACATGACAAATTACGAAACCTTGTGTTGCAAATGGAAGGCTTGTCGAATTGGAACGATAATTTTGTACAAGCAGTCGTTCTACGGTTCTATAAAGAAATCGATTAATTCATATTTTTTTTTTTTTTAATTATAAAAGTATAAATAACAAAAATCATTCTATGCATACAGTAAGGATTCTCTCATTTTAACATTTGCACCTTTGATTCTATTCGACCACGTATCATTACTCCACAAAATGTTTTTTACCCAAGTAGAAAATAGATAGACAACAAACAAACTTGGTCCGACAGCCAAGAATGCAAAATTTAACTCGTTGGATTTTAGTAACTTATCTAACGCAGCCATTGCGATTTCTAGATCCACCTTTGTCTTTTGCACTTGAATCGACAACGTTCTAATAAGAGCACCTATATAAAATAATGAATCATTAATTATAAACGGTCATTAATCACGTAAAATCTTTGTAATATGTTAATACAACAAGATTTCGTGCTTGATTACCTGTAACGATTGATTTTAATGGATTCTAATTTAAAGTGAATATTGATTAATATAAGCGATTTAAATAATAAGACAGCCTACCAAAACTCACTTTGACGAGTTAATATCATAGAGTATTAATAATTTTTTGAAAATTTCGACTTACAGCAAGCAATATGGAAACTGAAAAAAAAATTCACCGAGTTTTGGCAAGCGACCTTAGATAATTAAATAATTAAAAAAATTATTAACCTTCAATTGCTGTTCATATGCTTTTAATATCATTGATAAATCTCCATCGCGAACTCGGTTAGATAAATTAATCATTTCCTCATCATTAAGTATACGTCGACCAAGTTCAAAGTCTAATACCATTCGTTCGAGAGACTTGAATATTAATATAACTTTCCGTTATTTTTAAATTCAATAATATCAATCACACGAACTAAATAGTCTGTTGAAGTTTAGACCTACCTCTAAATCAGAATTTAAACTATCTTTTCCCATGAGTACCAATCTTCTCTCTCTGTGACGGATTGTCTCCATCATCCTTACAATGGGTTCCCAAATCCAATCGCTCCAAAAGTTAACTATCGTAGATTTAGCTTCATCAAGCCTTTGTATAAATCCTTCCTGAAGAGTAGTAATATCACATTGTTATATAACTCCAGAATTTTAAATATTTCGTACAAATTATACAATATTTTATCATTTTCAGAAACTTTTTGAAAAATCCAAGCCAATAATGCTTGTGAACAAAAGTATGTAACGAAAAGATATACTGTACTTTGGCTTGTAGCTTATTATAGAATAAGATTGTGGGACACATTGTTACCAACCTTAAAGAAATGATCTCTAGTTTTACAAGCTACAACAGTAGAAATGGTAATAGGTAACCACCATCGAGTCAAAGGTGATGGGCAACCATAAATCGAAATGATCCGATTAGAATGTTCATCATAATGAGGAAGGTGCGTGGTAATAATGGAGCGCAAATGGGTATAAAGGGCCAACAAAGATGACGGTGAATCCGGAACCTTCATATTTTCTATATGTTGTTTGATCATTATTTTTGAATAATTATCACTTATGGCTTAAAACTATAACTTTATAATAACTGCATTTCTCACCAAAAAGGTTATTGACGTTTGGCATATCCCCTTTTTCAATATCGATTCCTGTAGCTTGATTTAAAATTCTCTCAATACACACAACACAATTAGTTAATTGTTTTGCAATAACATCACCAAAGTTAACATCCATATGTCCTTCGTTGGTCATCTCGTCTATCTCCTTTGTTACTTTTTTGAAATCCAACCCTTCGTTTATTAATAATCCGATACATGCTGCTTGATACTCCATGAGAGAGGCAAGGACCAATTTCTTATAACGGATTTCGTATCGGACCAAAGATGAAACAGAATGGGATGGAACAATCAAAAAACGCGTATGCATATATCTAGGGAAAAGGTTGATCATACCATCTAAGGAAAATAATTGCCTCACAGATAGAGAATTATCTGGTAGAACATTTTGATATTGTCTACGAATTGTGTTGAATATAGTTCCTGATAAAGAATACAAGCGTAAAGGCATAGCTAAAATAATAAAAAAAAAAAAAGATTAAATTTTACCATGAATATTAATGTATTAAGCAAAACAATTTCAGTACACTTAAGGTTGCTTGTCTAAACCGTATTTGGATTTGGCAAAACCTTTAGTTTTACGGAATTTTTTTTTAATAGAAATACAATCACTAGTGTTATAAATATTGTATAAAGTGTATTGATAGTGTAGCGGGTAAATTATAAGGTATGATGGATTTATGAAATTGAATAGGATTAAGTTTGCCATTTCCAGGTTTATTAATAGAAATTTCTCTAGGTTTATTTTTTTTTACCCTTTAGAAACCTCTAAGGTTTACCCAGCACCTTAAATATACTACAAATTAATAATATAAATCAAAGTCACTTTGAAAGAGATGAATCCAGCTCCAAAGTTTGTTTTCTTCCAGCTCTCTCCAATAATAAATATCATCCAATAATGGAAGAGTTGATACCAAAAAACTTTCCAACATCTTTCCGTATATTGATATGGTCACTTTTGAAAGAAACAAACATTCTAAATAGGAAATTCCTCTTTCTAATTCCTCGTTTTCCTCATTTTCCCATAAGGGTGGCACTTCACTCGTAGCACTCTTACAATTTCCATGAAGGCTTTTTTCCACCATATCCAATTGATTCAGAATTAAATTCATCTTTGGAATGTTACCATTATCAAGTTGGATAGAGTTAATTGCTTTTCTTAAAACTTCTGCGCGTTCAGTTAAAATATCTGAATTAACGTTATAAGTGGAAGAGGCTTGAGCTCTTGCAGAATCTACCTCGGAGATACTTGAACGCCGAAGACGAATGAAAACATTTTCATTAACAAATTTAGACTCCAAAGACTGAAAGAGATTATCTAAGTCTTTCTGTATTTCTCGAACTCGTTCTTGAACGAAACTCATCTTTTGATCCTCAAATGAAAATGAGCTTCAATTATAAAATTTTTTGATAGTGACACAATCTGCATTTACTGTAATACATCAACATTTTAGAATGTTTATATTCAAGTTCTAGGCATTAAATTGCGTTTCCTTCTTAAAAAAAAAAAAAAAGAAAAAAAGAAAAAAAAAAATTAAAATTGTTTTGGTCGTTGTTCAATAATAAAATATTAAGAACACGGGAGTTTCCGAACATCTTTGTCAAGATAAATTACATGTAGTCAAGACCCAATAAATATTTACAATCTAGAACGAAAATTCAGCATTACAGGAATTAACCAGAATGTGGAAGGCAACAACAGTTTCGGTCCAAGCTGGTTCAACCTCGTCCATTAATGATCCAAATAATGAACGGAATATCCAGCATCAAGAAGAAGAGGAGGAAGAAGAAGAGGAAGAACTTGTACAAGAAAGTGGTGGACCATATCAAGGGGAATTCTATGGTAAGTTTTTTTTTCTTTTATATTATAAATATATTGAATTTGTACATTATTGAGAGAAATGCTACCGAGTTTCCGTCTTTGCAAACGACGCATTATATGTTAAATCTTTGCAAATTAATTTTATATGCTTACCCTACTTCTTCGAGTGCATTAGTTAAATTTTTGATTTGAGTAAATTAGTTTCTTCATTAATGTTAAATTAAAAAGTTTTAGAGTCCTTTTGAATTGAACCTTATGATCGATCCCATGTCAAAATGTTTATCGAAAGAAAATGAATGGTTAATATGAGATATATGCGTTAATAATAAATCATGAATAAGAGTTAAGACATGAGCTCGATTAGATCAATGATGTACTCTTAAAATCCAGAGATATTATGAACCTAAGATAGATGGATATTTAGATTTTAATTTAAGATGCTCAAACTGATACTTAATTTCGAAAAAAAATCGTTATCTATTTTTACGAATAACAAGAATCTGATACTTCCAACGATACTGGTACAGAATCTATGACTTGGATTTCGTGGTTCTGTTCCCTTTCCGGTCATGAATACTTTGCTGAAATAGCTGATGATTTCATAGAGGATGATTTTAATTTAACCGGCTTAAATTCGACAGTCCCGTTTTATAAAGAAGCATTAGAGATGATATTGGATGTTGAACCTGGTAAGTATTGCAAAGTACGGCCTGAATTATGTTTATTAACTTGGAGAACGATTTGGTATATGCATTCATCTTTTCTAATTTTCGATCGGGTATATCACATATTATTTGCAATTTTGTATTATAAATATATCAAAAGTCAATTTAATTAATGAATTCTAATGCTGGTCTCTATTTTTTTTAGAAGAGGAAAGTTTGAAAGTACCAGACGTCTCTCTTGTCGAAAATTCTGCGGAAGTGTTATATGGTATGATACATCAACGTTATATATTGACGCGTCAAGGATTACAACAAATGGTAGGAGATTATCTGATTATATTCATTATTCTTTTTTGAAATTTATATATCACCAGATTGATTAATTACCTCTTTCATTTATACTAATAGGTTGATAAATATGAAAGCAATCATTTTGGTCATTGTCCAAGAGTATACTGTCATGCAACTGCAGTTGTTCCTTGTGGACAAAGCGATGTTCCCGGTTTAGAAACCGTAAAGCTTTTTTGTCCAAATTGTTTAGATATATATACACCTCCTAGTTCAAGATATCAAAATATTGATGGTAAGGTAATTAATTATTTTGTATAAAACCATATTTTTAATACTCTTAAATTAATTACCTTTTTTTTTTTATTATTATTATATTTATAGGAGCTTATTTCGGTACAACATTTCCTCATCTCCTATTTCAACAATTTCCGGAATTGTTCCCAAATAATCAAACAAGAATATATGAACCAAAGATCTTTGGGTTTAAAGTAAACGAAAGGAGTCGAAGTGGGCCTAGGATGCAATGGTTAAGGATGCGTCCTAATGATGTAAATAGTGACGAAGATGGTGATGATGGTGAAGATGTTGAAGGCGAAAATGATGATGGTGAGGATGACGAGTCATTATTGGATCAGGGTGGAGGTGAAAATAATGGTGCACCTGAAACCACAACTCAAAGTGGTGTATATGAGACTGAAATAATTCGTTCATATAAACTTGGTCAAAAGAGTAATGGAGGAAATAATGAAATGTTGGGTATGTGCGCAGTTAAAGCAAAGCCACAAACTCTCAAGTCGTTTGTTCTCGTCAGAGATCAATCCACACGAGAATTAGAATCTGTTGCGACCTCGCAAGATGGAAATTTCGGAATGTCTACTTTATCGAACTTGCATCCTTTATTAACCACTCCCGATATTCCTATTATATCTACGCAATCCATAAAAATGAGCAATTCTACTACCGTACCACCATTGTTATCATCACCGTCATCATCATCATCGTCCTTATCATTACAAACGTTAAATGATACGTTACCAACAACAGAATCCAACATCGATCAATCCTATATCAATACAATAAATCTTAATAAATGTGAAAGGGATGCATTAAATTCAGTATCACTAGCAGTATTGGGTAAGGATCATAATATATTGTTGGACTATGATGGTTGAATCTGATAAGGGTAGAATTATTTAATTGGTAGATTTGGCTCAGCGAACGTAAGGGAAATGGAAAAAGACTTCTGACAAGTGGACGTTGAAATTAATATTGGTAATTAATCGGACCAGTTTTAATAGAAGTAAATTAATAAATAGGCTTCATGAAACATTTTATTATTTAATTGTCATGTTCATTGGTTTGAGAATTAATGGTCATAATAGAAATGATAAACTTCCTTTGAAGAAAAAAAAAAAAAAAAAAATCGTGTAAAAAAAAAAAAATTTAAACAAAACGAACCAGAAAAAAAAAAAAATTATTATTATTTATTATATTACATCTTATATCCAATCAATCTATTGAATTTTTTTTTTTTTTTTTTTTTTTTTGCTAATAAAATTGATTCTTATTTTCTAAATTTCATTAAAGGTTTATAATGAAAAAATTATTACAATGAAAAAAAACTTTATTGTAGTTGCAAAAGTCTGTCTTTAAATAATTGTTCGTTATAATCGTATTATTCATTTTACCAATCAAGAATTTCTTTTCCTTTACCATGATCCTGCTCATCATCTTGTATTATATTAATAGCTTTGTTCAACCATTGAGGAAAGAATATACATGTCGATGGAGATATTTCACCATTTTCTGTACATTCATTTTCAAAAAACTAAAGAAAACGAGAAATTAATTTTTTGCAAAGTTCGTGGAATGTTTAACACATATCGGATTTTTTATTGCATTTTATTTTTGAAGTTATCAGATTAAAATGCAAAAAAAAAAAATTTCTCAGAACCTGATAATTCTTGAAATCATCCCATAAATAATTAATACTCACCGGACATCTTCCACATGGGGCTTGGGTCCAAGCATTATTCATATTTCTAGCTTTTTTAGCTATATACACAAATTGGGTATCAGGACGATTGACGTCAGTTACCATCGAATTTGGATCTATATTACTCATAAATTTTTTTATAATTTTCCCTTCAAATATAAGCACATCAAGGATCTGTCTTATATCGGCTTCTTCAATTTCGATTTCTGTGACTTTTGTTTCTTGTACACATTGTACAATCTTTGATAAGGTTACATATCCAGTATAATTGGGATAAAAAATTGCATCCTCATCCATCCCCCTGGGAAAGCTCTAATATAAAAATCTTGTAAGATTCACCATAAATTAGTTCATAAAGAACGACTTCTTGTACATACTCTGTGATAAATAAAATTATAACATATTGACTTTAAAGTTTCCACGACAAATGTATCCGGTTCTCCGTTTGTATATATTAATCTACTTAATGATTCATCATGAGGTTTAGTATCAAATAGCATATACAGCTTCTTAGTCTAGCCATGTGGAGAGAAAAAACGCGTTAAATTCAATAAAATTCTTCATAATATACACAAATGCACACGTATATGTTACCTTTGGTTTAACTTCTTTAATTAATTTTTGATCTTGCATGTTTTTCAAACTACCTTCTACCAAAGACTGTACCAATTTTGTTTGCTTTTGAATGTCAGTTTTTGAGATACCTGAGAATATTTAATTAAATAAATGAATTATTTGATCAATTTAATTTTTAAAAAAGCATTACCTTTGCGTTCTGAATTCTCAATAAGTTCATAAACCTCAAATTCATGATTTTCGAGCGATTGAAGTCTTTAAAATCATAATTATCAATTAATCGCTGAAAAAACGCGAATTTTAATAATGTTTAAAATAAACTACTTTGCCGCTGTTTCTTTAGAACGTGCTTGATACATATATCTTTCATCGTGAGTTTGTCGTTTTCTTACTAACCCCTAAATATCAAGAACATTTTATTAATAAATGTATATAATCTATAATTAGATAAAAATAAATTCAATTACTTACAACTTCATATAAATTGAGTAAAATATCTTGAAATACTTCCCATGAAGTATCAGGTAACGTTTCTTGAATCAATTCATGAATTTTAATTTCATCAACAAATACCTATTAAGAAAAATGAATTCAAAATTTGAAAAAACTGTTTCTTTTGTCTCCTTCACTTTTTTTTTTTTTACTAAGGAAAGTGGTCAGTAAAAAAGAAAAACTCACTTGTCCGCGAGAATTTATAACATCCCATACCATCCAATCATCCTCAGTAACTTCCGATTTTGTCATTTTATATTGAAGAAAAGTTAAAAATTCATTATTTATATAAAGGTTACGATCGAATTTATATTTTTTTTAATTGATTGCCATAATGGACAAACATTACTAATAATGGTGATCATTAAAAAAACTTTTTTTATTATTTTAAATTTTATATCACGTGACAATAAATAAATATGCTTTTCTATTATGACTAAATTTAATATACAATTCTAGTCAAAATGTTCGCCCTGTTCGAACTCACGCTTTCATAAATCTTTCTTATATCATGTTCGTCCACAGAAGAAATATCAGCCATCATATAAGCAATATCACCTCGTGAATCTGTATATTGTTTCTCAACGTTGTGATCGGCAAGAATTTCATTGATTTCCTATAAAAAAAGAAACCATGTCAACAATAAATGATAACTGGGAAAAAAATATTTATTTAAATTACCTTAAGTACACCGGGCACATTGTGATGGCAAAAAAGTAAACGTATCGAATTCTCTGTAGCCTGAATAGCACGAAGGTCAACCTCTGGAAAGTTGACAGCACCATTTGAAGTACCATAGCTAATGTATTTCACAAGCGCAGCTCCCACTTCTAGACCAATCATATATTGTGCCTCCTCGGTTGAACCGCCTTTTGGAGTTTAAAAATATTTTTTAAGTAATGAATTAATATAGATCGAGATCTATTATAAAAATAACTGACCAATATGAGGTGTCAAGATCACATTTTTGCAAGCCAAAAGGTCAGATGTCCAAGAATTCATTTCATCATTAAAATTTTGACCGTTGGATGCTGGTTCCTTTGGAAATACGTCAATTGCAGCACCTAACAAATGACCACTTTGCAAGGCTTTGATTAATGAAGGAATCTGGACAATTTTACCACGAGAAGCATTTATTAGATAGCTTCCTTTCTTCATACGTGTAATCTCTTCCTCGCCAATCATATATCTAGTTTCTTCTGTCTCAGGAACATGCAAAGTTATAAAATCTGAACGTTCTAATAGTTCATACAACGTATTAACTTGTTTAGCAGTCCCTAAAGGCATAATCTGAACGATATCATGGAAATATACCGTCATTCCCATGGCTTCGGCAAGAACCGATAATTGTGATCCAATATGACCGTATCCTACAATACCTATAAAAATGATTTCACAAAATTGTTGATAGTATCGTTTTAAATGTTAGATAAAAAAAACAATTATATATGCAGGATAAGCATAAACTAACCGAGAGTCTTTCCACGAATTTCATAGCATTGTGAAGAAACTTTGTTCCACATTCCTTGATGTAATTCTATATTACGATCACCTAAATGTCTAGACAATGAAATAATCTCTGCAATAACTAATTCTGCAACACTTCTACTATTACTGAATGGAGAATTGAATACTGCGATACCCTGCTTAGCAGCAACTTCAAGATCGACTTGATTTGTTCCAATACAGAAACATCCAATCACCAAGAGCTTTTTGGCTTCTCGAAGTACTTTTTTAGTAAGCATGGTTTTGGAACGAATGCCAATCGCGTGAGCATCACGAATTTTCTCTATAAGAACCTCTTCCGAAAGTGCTTTTTTGTGGACTTCAACCTGTTATCGCGTATAAAGGTATAATTATGAATTAGAAAATATAAAACAGCTATTTAAGATTTTTTTTTAAAAAAAAAAAGGTCATTATCCTTACAACAAAAACTTACCTGAAATCCTTCTTTTGCCAGAAGATCTATACCACACTGGTTGACGTTCTCCAACAACAAAATTTTTATTTCACCTGAATTAAAAGGTTTAAGCACCTTAGGGTGAAACGCTGTAAAGGAAGAAGAGCGTGTCAAACTCGTAACGGGCGTTAAGGCTGCTTGTTCTTTTGACATTATGACTTTAATAAGTTTATTATTTTTCCGAGAAACATTAAATTTGAAAGTTTATATAAATTTTTAGTCATTGTTGTACAAATCTGATGAAAAAAATTTTTCGTATTAGATCCGAATTATCCGAATTACTAATACTCTTTATCATAAGGGAATTAAAGGAATTTGTGGGGTCAAGTGATCGACTTCATTCTAAATTAACTTAGTTGTTTGCTTAATAATCCCTTTCACGTGACAAAATTAACGTTTTCTTCTAAAAAGTTTCCTATACTCGGAATGAATTAATTCAGAACTTTATTTATTGATGATCAACCGCCATTAGCTTTATCTAATCCTAATAGACCTCCTTCTTTTGAATGGCATTCGATAAAACAAATATTTCTTATTACAATGAATTAATTATGTAAATTGGTTATAAAAAAATTTACGTTAAGTTATAAAATATATCAAATGCTATTTGAGATTAAGTCGATCCGATTACAAATCTTTTGGTTTAACAACCGAAATAGCGTCTTTGATCAGAATTTAATTAATTAAAGAAAAGATTATTATCAATAACACGTCAGTGTATAATAATGAATCGATATTCGAAATATTATCTTTCGGAAAAAATTTTAGTAATCAGAAAATAAGTTAATATTAAAAAATAAAAACATATGGTATACTTTCGGAAACTCTAATATAACCTCTGTACATTCCAGTTGTATTAAATGGCATAGCAACTATAGATAAGAAGAGAATAAATTAGAATCAAAACGTTGTCAATTTAATCCTCTTTTGAACTTAACTTACCATGACCATATTTATCTAACGCAATTACACCACCACCTCCTCCAACCTTTCTCATATTTTCTATAACAGCATTAGCTGCTTCATTTACATTCTCACCAAGGTAACGCATTCTGGAAGATACATCTTGAGCAATACCATATCTAATAAAAAACTTTAGTGACACAAGATAGATTAGAATTAATGTAAGATAAAAAATTTCCATTCCGAAATTTACCTCTCCATTACCGGTGCCACTAACACCACATGTTTCATTATCTGCCCAAGTGCCACATCCTATTAACGGAGTATCCCCAATTCGACCATCTTTTTTATTATTCATGCCACCTTTAATTGGATAATGATATTAGGATCGTATATAAAATTAATCATAGGATAAAAATTTCAATGTACCCGTAGAGGTAGCCGTAGCAATAATACCGTTTTTATCAACAGCAACGGCCCCAACAGTTCCCATAGGATATAGTGAATCCACTTCATTGTTACCCTTGTTCAACTCTTCCAAATGTTGTTGCCATCTTCCTTTTGTCCAAAAATAACCGGGATCAACAATTTCTAGTCCTTTCTTTTTAGCATATTCTTCAGCTTCTATACCACCAAGAAATACATGTGGATTCTCCGGATCAAGTAAAAGAGTTTTAGCTAAAGTGATTGGATTTTTTACTGTATGTAATAAAGTGCTTGCGCCAGCTGGGTGATCAGAAGTTCCGATCATAAATGAAGATTCAAGTTCATTCTATAGAATAATTAATGCCAGATGATGATAAGATCAAAAAAAAAAAAAAAAAAAAAAAGTCTTTAAATTTACCTTTCCGCCAATCGTAAAGACTGACCCTTTACCGGCGTTAAAAAGAGGACAATCTATTACAAGTAAAATTTATTAGAGTCTGATTTTTCAAGAAAAATTCTTTTTTTTTAAAAAAAAACTTAACCTTGCTTACGAACCTTCCATTACTCTAACTGCGACTTCTACGGCGTCCATCGAATTTCCTCCATTTAATAAGATTTTATAACCAGCAAATAAAGATTCTTTTAATGCATCAAGATATTCATTTTGTAATTTTTCAGAAAAATCTTTACGAGCAATGGTTCCTGCGCCACCATGAATCACTAAAGTTGGACCATAATTGTTCTCTTTACTCTATTATAAAAAAAAAAAATAAAAATAAAAAAAAAATAAAATAAAACGTTTCATAATTGGCAGAACACGTGATATTATTCTAAGATGAACTAACTGATCTAGAAGAGGATTTTTCGTTTTCATCACCATCACCTATGAGTAATGTATAGAAATCATTTAGAAATGAAAAGCATCCGACGTTTTTTGGCATTATTCTTGGTTTAAAAAAAAAAAATTTTGGAAAAAAAAATTCGTCAATTTATATAATAATTTATATCAAATGATTGATTAGTCTAAAAATTATCATAATGAAATCTTGAATATCATTATATTAATATAATTTAATCCAATTAAATTGCTGAAAAATAAGATATAAAAAAAATTATATAAGCCAATTTGCAATTTCAAATATAAAATCGCTTACAGAGTTTTATTTCTATACATCTGATGCGTGCGATAAAGTAACAATTAGTTAGGTATTAAGAGATCTACTGTCGGTTCGCATAATTTCGTAGCGAAATTTGGCATAATATGTGAAATTTTAACATATTGTATGTATCACAAACAAAAATATTTAAGCTTTAGTACTACACTGAAAATCCGTTTGGGAAATAGTATAACCCGAGTTTCCCACGTCTAAATAAAGTTCACTTTCATTAAATTGGTATACGCGTGATTTTATAGCCATTAAAAAGCTTGGTAAAATATATATATAAAAAAAAATCGAACAAATAAAACATTGCAAAAAGAACTTTATATAGATTTGAAATAATTTTTACTATTAAATGATAACTGTATTCTTCAATAATGTCGCCGCAAAGAATGCAAGCGATATACCGCAAAAATTGTTAGACAATCAGGGACTTGTACAACATATCTATCTGATAGTCATTTTACAAATAAGCATTCTCTTTATTTATTAATCAACAAATTAGTTCTTTGAATAAAATTTCCGGAAATTCATTATTTATAAGCGATTCTCCCAATAAATTTGTTAACTATCGGTGACATCTGGTTCAATCTCGCCTAAATGAAATTCTATTAGTTGGAAAAAACCATCAAATTAATTACATTACGTAATCATACTAACCTGTCAAAAACTCCACACATTTTTGACCTATCCATGTGCTATCATCATCATAATCTGCTGCCAACAAAAACTTTTGCGCAAGTTCAGGAGTAAAGATTCGTTTTTCCTGACGTGCTTTAATAATCTCTTTAACTACATCACTTACAAATTCTGGATGAGCCTGAATTGTAAGCACATGATCATCTTTAACCATCCCTTGAATGGCGCATACTTTAGTAAACCCAATATTTGAAAAGTTGGGAGGAATACTCGAAACATAATCCTTATAAAGAACATTATTAGAAGTTTTTATTTTTAAGAGTTTATGGAGAATTAAAATAATTTACCCGATGCATTTCTTGAAGACGCTTCGAAATTAGAGCAAATAATAAGTATAAAACTTAAACTGCAATCATTAATAATAAAATTTATTTTATAAATAATAAGAATTATACCAATGCTTTCCTATTTGTCTTGAAAAATTTCTTTCCGGTATCTGTTAAAGAAAATTCCGTAACTGCAACCTAAATCATTAAATTAAATTGTGAAAATTAAAGGAAAAAAAAAAAAAAGCATTTGATTTAAAATTCCATTTACCTCCCAACCTAAGGGGTTCACAATAACTTGACCACCCATCGCTCTGGCAATAATCTGATGTCCAAAGCAAATCCCAACAATCCTAATCTTTGGATATTCGTTTATAATTGAACCCATAAACTCAATTAAACGATTAATCCAAGGAAGATCTTCATATGCTGATGCAGCTTTAAAGTAGTTACATTACATTTAATGTGCTTGAGAAATAATAGTGAAGATAACATGAAACGAAATCATTGTATTATTTCTTCAAATCTTTCATACCAGACCCAGTAATAAGTATTCCATTGATTTCAAGTAATTCTTGTTTATTCGGATATTCCATTTTCGTCACATCAAAAGGTTGTATATCTAGACTAATTGGTTCCTTGCTAGAATCAGCGGCTCTTTGTAAAAATTTTGAGAATTGAACGTAATAGTCTCCATATAGTTTTACAACTTTAGGAAGTGGTGTATCGGCAATAAGAAGAGCCAATTTAAGAATTTTTGACATTTTTTTGACCGATGTATGTATGTATGGTGACAAATGTAAGAATGTATGGTATACATCATTTATATATAACAAAAAGGTGTTTGATAAACATACATTTATAGGAAAAACCGTCAAAACTACCATAAATTCGTCATCATCGGTCACCATACCATACTTGTTTTCGTTACCCCCTTTGCTTAAGTATGATAAGTTTGATGCGGAGTGACGATCCCGGCTTCGCTAATCTGCCGACCATGTGATTTTAGTTCGATTTTGTTTTATATTGGATTTTCAGTATGTCAAGGTTCGGTAAATCAAGATCGGACAGCAATCTTTTCGTTCAAAATCATTCGATGTATAGGAGAATTTCAAGAATAATGAAGTCGAAATCAGTTTACTAAGAAACTGCGGGTGTAAATATGCGAGGTGCAATTTTGACAAGAATGAAGATAAAGAAATGAGCGAAATAAATTAATAAATGTTTCTATAAATGCGTAACAAAGAAATGCCAATGTTCAATCTTTTTATTGAGTATTGTAACTCATAGTGAAAACAAAGCATCTTCCTAAAACATGGTTCGGTCCAAGCTCAGGGCTTGGAGCTATGTGCACATCCTCTATATTCTAAACATGAATAAAGTTATTCATCACCGTACAAGATAATAACTTTATCATTAGGTCCTTCACGTATAATAGTAATTTGTTTATAATTGTCATCATAAAGTGCATACCAGAAATTTGGTTTTTTTTCACGTACATTTTTTTTGAATGGTGTCGAAAGTCAATTATAACCCAATGTTTCAATGGAATTCTGTTATATATACCACCATTTTCGAATCATTTTGCGTGTTCCTTCAAATGCCTACCTTTGCGAATAAGCTCAATTCCCCAGCAACAATCTCCATTAACATAAAAATCAAGGAGCTGAATAAAGGACTAACATCAGCGCTTATTGATTCATTAGCAGGGACTACAATTGTAGAAGCGTGATACCATTCCATCTGCCAGCTTCTCTCATATAGTGAATTACATTTATCACCTCTTCCAAGTGATTCAGATAATTTAGATAGGCTCATACGATGAATAGACTTCTCTAAAAATTCTTTAAAGGTAGTAGTAGGATGTCTCGCAGAATCAGCAAACAAGTGGTGAATAAGAATAATTCGCATGATGGGGGCGGTAAACTGTATTTGACTATTAATCTCAACAAAAATACCGGACTTAAGAAATTTCTTGGCAACAGGGTTTGAATCATAATCAATAATAGATGGAGTTTCACAATGACTTTTAAATAACATAAGACAAACAAATTCAGCTTCGTTATTGCTTGGATTCCAGTCAGCGTGAAAAAAAAACCTTGAAAAATTTCGGAAAAAATCCGGTAAAAGATAAAAATTCCGGTATTTATTTTTTTTAACCGGAACTTGTGACCGAAAAATTAAAAAATATTTCCGGTTTTTTTGTATCACTAATAAATGATTATATAAAATATGATAATCTTTTTTTCAAATTTTATCGCATTTTATAATGTCATTATTACAATACGGCTTCGAACTTAAAAGAGTTAGAAGTGATTCACTTCAAAATGATCAAGCTTCTGATAATGAAGATAATCCTAGCAAAGATGC
>CAJVPP010000159.1:0-43374 GCA_910592005.1 Funneliformis mosseae | reverse complement strand
CATGTTTCTAGCATTTGTGGTTGATGAGTTATAGCCGTTCAAAGGTAACCAATCACACTTGCGTTTCTTTTGTTGCCTACTGTAAGTTTATATAGTAAATATTATAATAATTTTATACAAACAAATTGAATCAATTCTAATAATTTTTAATTATTATATTCGAATTCTTCTTAATGAAATGATTCCAACAAGCCTAAAATCATGAAATTCTGATCACTGACTGTAGAGAAATTGATCGATATCATTTATACAAAAATATTTATATGATATTGATCTTTAATGATCAATTTCTCTGCAGTTAGTGATTGGAATTTTATAATTTTAGGCTTATTAGAATCGTCTAATTGAGAAGAATCCGAATCCAAAATTAGTTTTACATTTTTTTTTATTGATTCAAGCCAGCTCAAACAAAGAATTACTTTTAAATTTAATCTAATAATAAGAATATGTAATTAACTAATAAAATTTTTAATAATCATAAGAATTTTAACAGTAATGTATAATTTAATCTAATATTTATATTTTTATATTTCTGAATATATACTGATATAATTTAAATAAATAAAAAAAAGTTTACTTTAATAAAAAATTTTCTATGAATAATATACAAATCTTTTTGTACTGAATTATAATAGATAAGAAATGTACATATGGATATATAATTAGATGTTAATCAATATTCTAAATGATATATAAGTAAATAAATGAAATAAATAAAAAATAAATTTTATATATTTTTTATTATACAATTTATTCATTACTTATTTTTTAAATTTTTGTAATATTTTTCTATATTTAATATTTTTTTCCTTTAATTTTTTTCTTCTCTAAATTTTTTCATTTATTAAATATTTATTTTCTTCATATTTTTTTTTTCTTCTTTCTATAATTCATTTAATCTTTTTTGCATTTTTTTTAACTCTTTCTCTACCTTTTATATTCATTTTTACTTATTTCTACTTATTTAATTGATTTTTAAAAGTTAATATTTTGTAAAATTAAAATTTACAATTAATTTTTTAAAAATTTTTCTATTAATTTAGATTATAATTGTTACAATTAATTGTTTTTATATATAATTTGACTAATAATAATAGTAAACATATAACTTTTTATTTATAAATAATAAAAGAAATTATTTTTATTAAAAAAAAATACTTAAATTAAAAATTATTAGAGCATAAAAAAAATACTTAGATAAAATTATTTGTAATTATTATTTATTATTTAGATACTTTTAACAAAAATTTAATTTTTACTATTACTATTACTATTATCATCAATAATAATAATATATTATTATTAGTATTTATATTATATTTTTTTTTTTATTATTTTTTCAGCTTTATTCTCTATCTAATTTTTTTTAACTTATTATTGAATTATTTCTATTATTTTCTTTTTGAAATTCATTTTTATTGATAAAGTTTTTTAAATAATTTATATATTTTAATAACTATTTTATTAAAGAAAAAATTTCAATTCAATCTTTTTATCAAATAATTATTAATATTTTTTCATAGATTTTTAATTTAGTGTAAATATTTTTTATTATCAATAAGTTGTTTTATTTATTTTAAAATAGTTTTTTTTTAATTATATTTTATTAATTCTTTTATTATTAATAGAAAGTTAATTTTAATAAGTTTATAATAAAATAAAAAGTCATAAAAAAATCTAATTAATTATAAAAAAATTTATTATTAATATAAGAATATTATTATAAATAGAAATATATATAATTATTTATTAATTATTTAATTATTTTTTAAATTAAAAAAATAAACTTGTGTTTAATAATGATTACTAAAAATTGTTATTTAAATTTTTTTTACCTGAAAATAAGTGAACTAATAATACTTTTAAAATATTTTAATATAAGATAGAACTATTTAGGGTCTTTGTAATAGAAAGGGAGAAAACTCCAAAAAAATTAAAATTTTAGTTTATAAGCCAAAAATATTCTAAATACTATAATTTGTTCAGATTTATTATTAACTCATTTTTTATTTTTTTTTTGAGTTTCCTCCCTTTCTATTGCAAAGGCCTCATTTATTTTATTTTAATATTAATAAAAAAAAAACAAAATTTTATATTTTTAAATATAAAGTTTATTTAAATTTTTTTATTAATAAGCAATACAATATAATTATTATTAATTATATTTACATAAAGAAGGTTTTTTATTTATAGTAAAAAAAAAATAAGATAAATTAATATTGTAATAAATAAATTATTTTTCTTCTGATGATTTCGCTTTTATTAGATAATAATATATTTATATTTTATTTTTTTCTTTTGATATTTATTATTATTTTTTTTTTTTGTTAAATTTTATAAGTAATTTTATTTTACTTTAATTAAATTTTATTTGCTTAAATATCATTTATTTTAAAATAAAAGAATCAATTTTTTATCTTGTTTCTTATTCAAAATACTTCTAAAAGTGTTGTAATTTTATACATTAGCTTTATATGAATTATTTTATACAAAAATAATTCTATATAAAAAATAAAAACAAATATTATTACATTATATGAATAATATGTCTTATTTAAAAAAAATATAATAAAGAAAAAATACTACTATAAATAGTAAACTATAATATTTTTTAAAGCATAATATCATATTTATAATTTTGATATAAAAGATCTAGATATTATATTTGAAGATTGCAAAATTATTTTTGTTTAATTTGTATGGTATTTAAAAATATTATATTTTAAAGATATTATATTCTAAGAAGTATTATATATGAATTTATAAATTAAGTATTAATAATTTTAATAATTACTATTATTATTAAGTAAACTATTATAATTAAATATCAATTTATCTTCACTTCTATTTTTAATAACAGTAATTTTGTAATATTTAAATAACTTTTAAACTTGAAAATATTTATATTAGTTTATTATTATTTTACCTATTTAGTTATAATATCATAAAAAGAACATTTAATTCTTTAGCAGATATTAATTCATAAATTTTATTATTTACCTATTCATTATAGTAATGATGTAATTTTACTTTAAAACTTTTATTAATAATTATATTTAATACTTATAAGATTATTAGAAATAACTGCAATATTAATTTATGTTTTATTAATTTATTTTTAACTAAATTAATAAGATGTTTATGAAAAGAATTTAAAACTAATAAAGATCTTAAATAGCTTAATACATTTCTTTAGATTTATATATTCTTAATCTATCAGAGTATTTCATATTCATTATACTATTTTTTCATTAACATATATATAAATTTCTTAAGAAAATACTTTTTTTGATATATTTTTAAATTTAAAAATAAAAACTATTAATAATTTAATTTCATTAATTATATAAGTTAATATAATAGTAAAATTTATTTTTTTATAATCTATAATTCATATATTAATTGTTAAAATATTATGATGATCTAAAGTAATTAAAAAATAAATTAAATTTAATTAAAGTCTTATCTATATTTCTAATATATTTTAATAGATAATTATATTAAATTTGTTTATATAAAATCAAACTTACTGTTTTACTAAAAAATTATCAAGAAAATATTATGCAAAATATATTTTTTTATTTGTAATAAGATTATATTTTTTATAAACTCTCTAACCTACTTTAAAAATTTAAATTAAATAATAATTAAATATAAATTTAAACATTTTTTTTAACAATTAATTTGGTTTTTTTAATTACCATATTTTATATATGTGATATTGCATTTTCAAGTTAGGATTTTTAATATTTAATAATAAATTTATTTTATTTTAAATCTTTTTACTATTAAATATTTACTTCTATATCATTTAGTATAATTTACTATTAGTAGCTTTTTACAAACATATCATCATTTTTTTATTTGTTATTATTTATGCTTTTTATTTTATCTTAATAAACAACTATATTATTATACTTAAAAAATTTAAGCAAGTAAATAATAATAAAAGATTTAACGCGTTTAAGTTTATGTAAAGAAGAAATATTAAAAAAATGTATTTTAATCTAAAAATAATAATCTATTTTCTCTATTTTATATATATACCAATTTAAATAATAAATTTATTTTAATAATTTAATTATATTAATAATCAAGTAATTTCTAAATTGATAAATCAAAATTATCATTTTTAATCATCAATAAATTTCATATTTTTTTTTATTTAAAATTATTATAGTTAATTTAAAATATTAAACTATAATAATATATTGATTTTATAATAAGTTATAATTAAACAATACATATAAATATAAAAAATCTAATTTAATTTTATATTATTTTTTTATTTAAAATATTCTCAATAATATAGTTTTTTTGATAAATTCTTAAATTTATATAATACTTGCATATTATAGTTTATCATTTATAATAATTATAATTTATATAAAAATAAATTATTATTTTTTAAATTTAATGTTTTTAAAATTTATAAATTTAACAAATTTTATATTTATATTAATATAAATAATACAAATTTCATAAATAATACAATCAAAAATTTAAAAATTTAGTCTCATTTTTTATTTTTTTTTTATTCATAATTATTATTATTTTTTATTATTTATTTTATAAAATAAATAGTTTTATTTATAAATAAGAAAAATATTTATATAAGAGTATTAGAAAATTTGTAAAAAGTAAAATATAAAAGAAAAATTATAAATATTATGTTATAAAAAGGTTTATAGTAAAGATAACATATAAATTTATAAAAGCATAATCTAATTTAAAATGATTAAATAAAGGTAATCTTTAAAATATTTTGTTTTAAAAGTAGTTTTACTAGTATCTTAAAATATGATTATTTAAAATATAATGAAAAACTTTATAATTATATATATAATTATGTAATATCTGTCTATTACTAAATAAAAATGCCTAATTAAATTTTAGGGTTAGGTGTAATAATTAATATTATATAGTAATAAAAATCAGTGTTATATAAAAAATAGTGTTATATTAAATTATTTTTTGAGTTTTCTATGATATTAAATAATATAAATTTTGTGAATGCATAACGGTTTCTATCTTTTAATTTAAATAAAAATAAGTATTAATATATTAATTTTTTAATATATAATTTTTTATTTTTAATAACAAATGGTTAGATAGATTAATAAATTATAATAACTTAAATAATTATTATTATTTAGAACTTTGAATAAATCAATTCAGATTAAATTAACCAAGTTATCTAAACTGAAAGAATTAGATTAGGTTAAACAAAAATCTAATCTGATTTAATTTTTATTTAATTTGATCTAATTTAACAAATTATTCAAGAAGAATGATAATAAATTATTTTAATTGAATGATAAAATATCATTTAAAAATAAGAAAAATATTATTCAAGAATGATAAAAATATTATTTAAGAATATTTGGTTGATCTGAATTTTGTTAAGTTAGGTCAACCTATTGATCTAATCTAACATTAATCTGAAAATCTACTAATCTGATTTGAATTTAAATCAGGTAAATAGATCAATCTGATCTGATTTAGAACTCTAATTAAATTTTATTACTTAATATTTATCAAATAATATAATCAAGAATTTTTAATATTTAATATACATAGATAAATACAAAATAATTAACATTTAGCATTTATTAATATAAATAAATAAAAATTCAAAAATATTGATTTATTAAGTAATATTACTATTAATAAAATAAAAATAAAAATTATGAGCATTTATATAATAAGTAATAAAAAACTAATTTTATAGTAATTTTAACATGTATAATAAATATAATTAAACTTTTCTTTTATAATCTTTAAAATTAAAAAGATTTGAAAAAAAATTTTTTATTATTTATACTGATCTGACTAGATAGATAAAAGAAAATAAATAATATATTGAATTAATAATATATTAAATATGTTAAATTTTTTAATTTAAAATTACTATTAATGTTAATTTTATTTTCAATACATATTGATTTTATTAAAAATATTTCGGTAAAAAAAATGTTAATATTACTATTATTTCTAGAGAATTAATATTTTATTTACAATTTATTGATATTTCAATTAATAAATCATTTAAATAAAGATAAGATTTATTAATTAATTATTTTTTAAAAAAATTCTAAAAAACTTTTTTTAAATCCGAATTTATTTTATTAAAAAATTTATATTTAATATATAAAGTAAATTTTGTAATTTTTTTCTTTTCTTTTAAAATATATATATATATTATATTTAATTTAATATATGTATTTGATAAATATAAATTTCAATATTAATCTTTAAATATAATCAGAATTATATACTAATTTGTATTTTATTATTAAGATTTTAGATTATAAATATTATAAGAAAACTAAAAAGTTAGAATATTTTACATTGATATATAATTAGAATTATATATAATAGATTATATATTTAATAAATATATAATTTAATTAAGATCATTTATAAATAAGTTTTAACATTAGTTGTTCATTTATAAATTATAATGAGTTAAATAATAAATTTGAGATTATAAAATAATATAAAGTTCTTTTAAAAAGTTTAATTTTTATATTTGCTTCATTGAGTAAAATAAGGTATAAGTTTAATATAAGATAAAGATAAAAGAATTTTTAATAATAGAATTATTAATTAAAAAGCAAACAATAATATTTATTAAAGAAAATTTAACATTAAAAATTATCTTTTATAAATATTGTATCAATTTATTTAATAGAGTAAATTTTTTCATCTCACGTGCGATACATCGCCTCCTGGGCAAAATTATGTAATGCCGGGCAAAATTCAAAATTCAAAAAAAAAAGTTTCGTTCCCATGAAAAAGGGAGGGGGGGCGTGACACGGGTGACAAAAAGGAGGCGATGTATCGCGCCCACGCGATGATTAATTATTCCTATTTAATATATATTATAAATAAATGTATATGGTAAGGTTTAAAATACACAATAAACAATGACTAAAATCATAACCTAACTTTAAAAGCTCAAAATTCAATGTTAAAACAAGATGATTTCCAATTTTGTTTTAATCAATCTAGCTAAAAAAAAACTGGTCCCAAAAGCTAAAATTCGTTTGGACAAACATTGATTATACTACGAATTCTAGCTTGTTGAAAATCGGAAGATCGAAGAATTTTTATTGTTGTTGCCAATTTCATAAGAAATGATGTATTAAAAAGATTTGAAGCTTTTAAAAAATAAAAATCATATATATTTTAAAGAATATCACTCAAATAAAATGGTAAAAAAGATGGAAAAAAGCTATACAATCTAAAAGAATTATTTTTAATTCGGATTAATAAAAACTTAATACTACAATATTCCGATTTTTGTAAAGAAATTTATTTATTTTTATTTTTTTTTTTTTTTTTTATTTTAGAAATTTTTTTTTTTTTTTTTTTTTTTTTTTTTTTATGAAAAAAAATAGATATAAAAAATATATTTTCTAAGTAAAAAAAAAGGTAAAAAAAAAAAAATTTATACAGAGAATGATGATAAAGGTTTTTTAGTGTTTTTTTTTTTTTCAATGTTTAACCAAATACAGCTATAATTTGTCGTAACCAATTATATTTCAATGTTTTAAAGCATTCATTATTATTTAATACCCATTATTATAAGTCGTTTGATGAAGCTATAAATGTAGTTTTGATTCTTTATTGATCCATAATACTGAATCAACTTCGCAATAGTAAGATAAAGATTAACTTTACTCGTTAAATAGATATCATTATTTTTCGTTCCTTAACTTTGTTTCATATGATTTACATAAAGTACATTACCTACAAGGATTATTTTCAAATTAAAATATAAATATTAAAGCAAGCCCAAACGAAATATTTTAATTATAACTTACTCTCTGTAATTCGGGTTTAACTACCCCAAAGGTAGAAGCGGCACCTGTACCTTCTTCTGATGACTCGGTGTCGCTCCAATGCTCACCACGAGAATGGAACTTCGCTCGACTACAAACTAAATGTGCATAATACACCGGAGGGACCTATTTTATACAATATATCATCATTAACTCCATATTGACGTATTGAAAAACGAAAGCATAAAAATTCGATAAAATCTTACCAATGATACAGCACGAGTACAGCGTGCATACAGATAACACAGATTGTATGATAAAGTTTGGAGCCTAAATATTATATAAAGTTAGGAAAATCGAATATATAAATCATTCAAATAGAAAAGGTGACTTACATATCAGCGTTAAAGGAATTTTCGTCATATAGAACATGGTAATGTGTCGGCCTAGATGTGCCTTGCAATCCAGCATGACTCTGCAGATCTGTAATAAGGGTATTAACCGGTAATATTAATATCACTTGCAAAAAAAAAAAAAAAGAATAAATTATTTCCAAGTTAAAACTTACAAAAGTCAAACTCAAACGGGTGTGTAATCTCCGACTCTACCACTGTTCCAGGTGCACAATTGCCAGATCGATCCGAATCTCCCTTTTCTAACGGGAAAAATCGTGTGTGATGACGTTTTTGCACAACGACAAACGTTATGGTTGGCTTATAAGTAATGTCCAGAGCCTGACACGCAGCTGTTAAAGTATTTTAATCCAATTAATATAAATAAATGAAATGTGACGAAAAAGCACAAATAGGTCAAATAACAATACCTCTCACTGCATTAATTTCCTCTTTTAAAACGGCTCCAAATTGACCTTCGGAGACACCGTCACGATAAAACAGAACCCGATCGGGTTTTCTGCCACACGTTTGATAGAAAGTTTTTAGCAACTCTTTGACCATATTTGCTAAATCAGCGATAATTTCCGTTCGTCCAGCTTGGACTCGAATTGATGCGGCATATCTAGATGCCTTCGCATCCATGGATGCGCAAAGAGCCGCGATTGAGGGACGCTCAGTGTCGCCTACATTTAAAGAAGATGCAAAAAAAGAAAATTAAACTTCGAGATAGAAAATTAATGAATGGTATAGAATTCCAATTTACCAGGAGCGGGATGCGTAACATCAGCACCCATCAGGATAGTCGGCCTTTCTGTAATAAATGGAATCTGAGTAGGGTTCAAGAATGAATTCATTCCCCCTAATTTAACGTTCATTTTTAAACAAACGTTTGCGCAGTATTGCTTCTTTGCCTGCAACATATGGCGCATTTGTACACATTGTGATGCGACTCCGATAACAGTGTCGCTAACCCTTTTAATCTCGGCGTACAATGGTACACCAGTATTCGGTAATATGCAGAGGATTAATTGAGGTTGCGCCTTAGCGGTGTTGCCGGCTTTCAACCAAGACTGTTTGAGACTTTCTTCAATGTTACCCAAGGGATTCGCGTGCATTATAGGGGGAGTCTTATTCGGAATGTTCTAAATTGAAATAAAAAATAAACGATCCAATTTAGAATTAGAATCTATAAAAACCAAAATTATAAATTTATTTTATAAAATTTTACCATTCCTGTATCTTGACAGGTATTAACCAATTCCCTAACAAACGCCTGAATGGCTTGCGGTGGAAGATCTCGTTCACTTCCAAAGGCCAATACGGACCAGGAACCAAGAGTAGCACCAGTTGCTACTTTCTTATCTCGAAGATTCCAGGCCCCCTCACGTGGCTTGAATTCGTGATCACGGCTGGATGGATGGTATTGGATGGTTGGCGTGGGAAGTATACGCGCTTGCACCTATACAATGACATCATTACTATTAAACGTTATAACAACGTGAATTTATTTTTCTTACTTACCACAGCCATTTCGTTCGAAATTCTCATCCCGAATTGTTGCAAGTATTCATTCCCGCGATAATCAAGGATGTCTAAACCTTGTCGGATTTTGTTAGCACGCATATTCGGAGGTTGGCACGTGAATTTGATCATGTCCTGGACCTGATCTTTGTTAAGTTTTCGTACATGACGCTGTCCCTATTATACGAAATAAATGTCATCATCAAAAATTTAATATGGAGAGATTATAGACTTTTTAAACGATTACAATATCTATAATCACGTGGTCTGTTAATTTTAATAATGAAAAAGAAATACCTCCACAACTTCGCAAACCTCCATTGGAAGACACACACCTCTCCTTACGACAATGCAAGGAAGATGTGCGAAATTGAGCCTCTTGTGGTACGTATCATGAAAATACGTGGCAACGTCGATCTCGGTACCATTAGCTTCAAATCTTGTATTGGAAGCAGGCGTTGGTGTGATCTTCTCGATCTTATATTTGCGTTTAATATCTCCACGATGGATAACCCTAATCTTTAGACCCTTGATGGCCCTCTCAACCTTTTGCCTGTCTTTATCGATTAAGCCTCTTCTGAAATCGTCGGGGTTTCGACGACCCAATATTTTCACGATCAATTGTATCAACGGTCCACCTTCGAAGAAGGCGGTAGCACTCAGGTCGATATTGATCATCATTCGACCCTTAGTCGGACGAGCCGATTGATAATATCCCTGCCAAACTTCTGCGCCTCCAGATATGGGTCGAGCCCCCTGATGCGTGTAGAAAGATCGACCAACGGTTGTGTACCTTAATGAAGGTCGATAACGGACGAGAACGTCAAGGGCCATAATACCTAATTGTGTAAAAAATGATGATAATCATAAGATTTTAAATTATAAACTTCATTCTAATGAACCTTAGATTCCTTCCTTTTAAAGGGAAAGACTTACCAGTTAAACAATTGTTGGTCAAGGGACCCCTTCCATTAAGGAATTGATGAAGTTCCGCCATATTAATGTCTCCGGACATTCGTAACTTTACCTTAAAAGCGTTAGGCTGACGTTTTACAGTAACGGGGCCTTCTTCAGGTAACGTTACCTGTTTTTGATAAGTTAAAGATATTATCAGAATTTTCAACCAAGAGGGAAAGGCCAAAAAGGAAAAAAAATGATATCTACATCAAAGGTACCGGCACCACCAAACTGTAACATCTTTGGAACGAACATATTTTTCCTCCCTATAAGATGATAGGGGAGGTATATATATTTTGATATTCATCAAATTAATATTAATAAATAGATTTATGAACATATTTCTTTCTTTTTCTGACAAGGTTAAATACAATCGAAAACAAAAATACAAAACTAAAGTTGATTAATACATACCGTCATAAACCGGCCTTATACCTCCAAGAGCATCCGCGCGGTGTAACTCCTCAAATTCCTGAAAGACCCTTTTATTTAACGCGGGAGGAACGTCCGGTGTTATGATAACGTCATAGTGGACGATGCTTGCGTCCGTAAAAGTATCAACGGCAAAAAAATTGGCACGGACTCTTGTTGATCGTCCCTCCCGTCCCAGACCGGGTCTTCTAACAAAGGAATCGACTTGTAAGTTATCGTCCGACATTATTTTTTGATTTTATTTTTATTTAAAGCAAAGATAATGAAAGGGTATATTATTCTTCTCGTTTATTTTTGAATAAAAAAAGGAAAAAAAATATATTTTTTTTTATTCGTAAGAGAGATCAAAAAGATGTGGTTTTTTTTTTTTATAAAAAAAAAAAGGGTGATGATAATCGAATTTACGTAATATATAAGAAAAAAACGGGAATGATCACGAGGGATGACCGCTGCTCGCTTGTTACACAAGAAGATGGCTCAACTTTATACAAGATACAATCAAGTTTTTTTTTTTGCGTGTGAAATTCCAATAAGTACAATTCAGATGTTTGCCATTGAAATTTGTTCAAGCGCAATCTTATTTTATCCCTTGTAAAGCCTCATGATATGCTATTGTCTTCGAATTTGGTAAAAATAAATTTAGATGCGAGTAAAACCGCCTCACATACACATTACATAATTTTATTGGGAAAGTATCGAACATAATGAAACCTTTTACTAGGGTTGCTTCACATATTTGGACTAAGCCTAAACAAATTAGGTAGATAACTAAACCATAACTAACATTTTCTTTTGTTAGACCCAATTAAACTATATTGTATTTTCTTTTGTCGGTCCAATTTGGATATTAGAGATCTACACATTAAAAATTAGGCATATCAATACATTCAATGACTCCTTTATGCAGATTTCACAAGATACAGTGTGTAAAAACCACATCAACTGACCAAAAAAGTAGTCATTTTATCCAATCAAATTAAGGTAAAGCAGAACAAAAGCAAAAAGCCTCAAACTTGACTGTCAACGAATATGAGAAAATAAGATGATAGCCACGAAACAATTAACAACACTCCTTACTCTGAAATGGTAAGGATGTCCAAAGTTTTGAACTTGAAAAGAAGCATCATGCAAGAATTTCTGATTTGGTAATTTGACACGATCATTATAAAAAACCCATGGGTTTACCATGTATCATGTCAATCCTTAATCTCTTTGCATACGCAACAAATCCTTATCAAGTGATAGAGATGTCGGAGATCAACCAAAGTTACTTGCGCTTTTTAATCCGCTGGAATTTCTACTCTACTTCATTTGTTTAGTTATTGTGTCATTCGTAGTATATTTACCAAACAACGCCACAAATATATCGTGAATTTTTGGTTAAAAGTAACTTCGTTATACCGGTTATGACTCGGTTTGCAAGTGTGAATGAACTATAACGAATTTATATAGTAACATGAAATTTTATTTAAATATTTCTTTTACAATGAAAATTTGGTGAGTTCCGGTATTTTTGACCTTTTATTGAAATTATACAAGTTATGCTTGATCTAAATTCTTTCCTAAAAATCTGATGCTTAAAATTTCTTTGAATTTTAATTTTTAAAGATTCAAATCAAATATTCTTTATTATCTCTCCTGCGTGACGACGTCACGCGTCAATCATATTTTTATTCGTCATGCGTGTCACTTTACTTTAGAAATTGATATCATTACATTATTTTTGTACTAAAAATTGACTAAATTAATATTTTTTCAGCAATTTCTCTTACTATAAATATTTTAACTGAAATTCACATATAAAAAAGTAAAAGATCTGCAAATATGTAATAATTATAATAGAATCATTTTCGTAATCGGTGTTACGAGATTATAATATACTAATTATTGCTTTGTTATAATATAATTACCATCTATTCATTCTTATATCTATTATTATTTCAATATTACTATATTTTTACTATGTTATCAATTTTTTTTTTTGAAATTCATAATTTAGACTATTTTAAAATTACAATAATATTATCGAAATATCTCTATATGGTAATATTTAATTATTTATCACTATATAAATTTTATAGTGATATTTAATTAAATTTCACCATAGATTTTATAATAACATCTATAATTACGTCACAATAGTTATTTTCTCGTAATCAATATATAAATCAATACTTCATTAAAGTTTAATTTCTTTCTTTTCTATTCTTTCGTATTAAATTTCACAATAAAAATAAATTACACTCATTGCAACCTTTCAAGTAAATTTGTTATCTCTTTTATTTGTGCATTTTTGAAATAAATTCATATTTAGTTTTCTTTATTTGGCAGTTTTTTACAGCTATTTTGAAGTGGATACCTTATATTACAATTCTTTTAACAATCCTCTTGAATTTAATTATATTTCTGATGAAAATGAGAATAACACTTCCTTTGAATGTGGTAAAAATAAAGATAACCTTTCCTTTGAACATAGTGAAAACGGAGATAACATTTTTGAATATAGTAAAAATAAAGACAATCTTTTCTTTGAATGTAATGAAAATAGAGATAACTTTTCCTTTAAACATAATGAAAATAAAAACATTTTCTTTGAACTTTATAAAAATGATGATTCTTTTAAGTATAATAAATATAAATATCAAAATTCTTACAATAAAATAGAAAATCAAAATCTAAATGAAGTAAATTACTCATTTTCTAATTACTTTAAAAATTAGTATAAAATTTAAAATCTGATCAAAATATAAAAAGTTACTTTAAGAATTATATGACTAGTATATTATTTGCATGTGATCATCTAGAATTTATAAGCCTAATAAAGTTTCTAATATATCTAAACAAAGAAATCAAAAAAACAAAAAATGTAATTGCTAATATTATATTACTATTTTCTGACTAATAAAATAATAATATTTATATATTTCAACATTTATAATTAAACATAATTATATTCACCATAAAAATATAAATTATTTTGCATTAACTTATTATATTTTATTCAAAGAAATATTTGATGAAATCCACCTAGGAAATCATATATGTCTTCTATATCATCTATGTCATTTATAACATATATTTCTTATGAGTGTTGACAAACAAATAAAAGCGATTCTCGCTAAAGTTAAAAACTTTAAATATGTCAAAACTACCTGATTTTTTAGAGAAAATACTATACAAGAAACCTCTACTATTAGTCCTCTACCTATCTAAATACTAAAAGATAGTGAAATAATAGCTCCTGCAATTTTATACAGTTATAACATATCTTATTGTATCTGTATAATATTAATTACTTAAGTAAAGTATCTAAATAGAATATTTTTTTTAAAAGATTTATCTAATATAATTCAAAAAGCAAAAAAAAAAAATAGTATAATCAATATCAAGTAATGAATTAAATAATAATATTTCAAATTTATTAAAAGAAATAATTAATAAAATGATCTACTTTTAATAATTTAAAAAAGATTATGTTGATAATGTCTAAGCAAATTAATTTATGGCTTATAAATTCAAATGTTATCATTTGTAATACTATATTTGACATTAATAAATACAATATATTAATTATGTTATTTATAAGAGTTAATAGCAGAAATAAATCTAAATTAATTTCTCAAGTTTTAATAAAAGATAAATATGAAAAATCCTTTCTTAAATTATAAAAGGTTTAAAAAAATCACAAATAATACTATATCTCATATTATATTTTTCAATGCTGATATCATAATGCATAATACAATTATATCAATAAATTAGATTAACATAAAACTATGCATTGAAAATGCATTGTAAATTTTAGTATGTAAATTATTGCAATAATTATTACTATATGATATTAAATAATACATAGTTAAATTTAATGTAATGGTTATTATGTTAAATTGTGCACAGATTATCTAATATTATTCAATGTATTATTTAATGCATTATTCTTTATATCATTCATTGTCCAGTATTTTTTTTAATATTTTATACTTTTTACAATTTACATTTAATATTCAATATGTATTGTATTAATATTACTTTATTATAATAAATTTTTATTTACTTATTACCTAAAAGTTTTTAAATTAACAAAAATAATAGCTAAAGTATTAATATCAATAACTTTTTTAATATAAATTTAAAAATAAATATATTTATAAAATACTTATTACTTTTGTCAAATGCAAAATAATATAGACAGGTTCAATAATAGAATCAACAGTTATAATAGAAAATATTGGAATATTTTTATATATGTATAATCATATTTAAATAATTATTGTAAATTATTACTTGAAATCATACTAATAAATCAATACTAACTCTCTTTCTTCATGCTTAGAAATCTTTAAGTTAAATAACATTAAAAACTTTATAATTTTATAATAATTCATTAGTTTTAATAAAAATAAAAAAAATAGTTTATTATAGTTGTATTTACTTTATTAAAGCATACTCTATCAACTGTATGATAATTTTTGACCTCTTCTTATTCATATTAATTATAATATTACTAAAAATAAGTTATAGTAATAATTAAGTTTAGCCTACACAGTATTAATTCCTCTAATAGTTATATTAGTATACTATTTAATAAGAATTACTTCAATATCTTCATTATTTATGTCTTTGATAAAATCAAAATACTGATTCAATACTTTAATTAATACATCAAATGCTTTTTTATCTTCTAATACTAAATAATTTGTAATCTTATATTTATTAATAAATTTATTAAAATTAGATAATATGAAACTTCCTTTTATATCACTTAATGTTAAGTTTTAATAATACTTTTTAATTAAAGTTGTTAATATTATTCTTTAAATATAATTTAAAATACTATCATGTCATACCTGATATTTATAAAAGCTATTAAATAAATACTTATAAATTTTAAATTATAAAAAATTTAACGTATTGTAATAGAACTATTGTAATTTAATTAATTTACATAATGTATTGTAAGTAATTATATAAGTAATATAGTTAATATGATTGATTTAATAGATATATTTAATTTATATAATGCAAGAAAGTGTAGATTAAAATGTCAAATATATCAAATATATTTAATATATTTAATATATCAAATATACCTAAATATATGATATATTAGATTTATATTAAAAGTATAAAGAGGACTAAATTCTTAATAAGAAAATAATTATCAGTTACTAGATGCAACTTGATCAATTCACTAATAAAATATGCATAACCTTTAGTTGAGAGACACTCATTTAATATTTATTACACTGTATGCAACTTCTTGGTATTTATCTGTAAAAATACCATTGAATATACAAATAAACTTCTGAATGAATATATTACTAAAATAGCCAAAAAACGTCTTACATATTCTAATCCTATTTAGAAAAAAGGAGAAAGAATAGTATCAAAATTAAGTAAAGATAAAATTTATAAGATTTGTGATAAATTTACTGATTTTTCTAGTCAGGGTTATAGTATTAGATGTAATGTAGATTATGAATTTAAAAAAAACTGCATATTATATAATTAATAGTGCAAAAGTTATCTAATAAACTTGGGAAGCTTTCAAGTTGAAATTTGAAATATAGGTAAAACAAATCTGAAATATAGTGAGAAATGATGGTACTTCTGATAGGAAGAAATACTTAGGTATACTTTTAACTTGTGAAAGGAAAATAAATCCTCAAACTCAAAAAGAATACAATTTACATACCGATAAATATATCAATTGCATTAAAAAAGTATATAATGAAAATATTGCTCAAAAATATATTAAAAAATATCTAGCCGAATGGGCTACAGGGTACAAAAAATATAATTATTATTATTCTAGTGATTAGGTAGAAAAGAAGAAAAATTAGTTATATATTCGACTAACTACTGTAGCATATATAGTTAGTTTTATAAAATTATATCAGTAGGATTATAGATTCGTTAATTATAGTAGTTAGACTATTATGTTAAAATATCTAGTAAATTCTGAATATTATTATACTAAGAAAGACAACATTAACATTTATGTAAACTTTGTTAAAATTTTAGAATATGTGTAATATAAATGTAAAAGAAAGGCAAGTTATATCTATACAATTCGCTAGAAATTAACATGTTCAGATCTTTCTATATTATGCATACTATCAACAGAGATTTAACTATTATAAATTTCTTAGATATTAACAATAATGTTGAATATGTACAATAAGTTTTCTGAGCCATAGATTATTTATCAAAATAATACAGTATATCATGCATTCAGTATTTAGTATAATTATTATAATAATACAATAAATTGATTTATTTTTTTACTTCACTTTGTCACAAATGAATATAGAAAAACATCACCCTGTTCTGTCTGTATGCAATATAAATTAGCACATTTTTAATTCTCATTAAAGTATATATGATTTAATATATGATAGTCCACAAATTATCTATGAAACTATACTTATGTGACAAAATAATTTCACACATAAACTAATTTTCTAAAATATTTTGAATTTTTTCTTGTAACATTTAGTGAAATAGCATTTACTGATATGTAATTTTACTCCAGAGGGACAGGCTCTCTAACACCACTGATTTTGATCAAAGTATATTTATATAACGTTACTAGATCTTAGTAATAAGCGATCAGATGAATGAAAAAAGTTTGTATATACATTATTCCTAAGACCATTCTAAATGTCAAAATCTTCAATACATATTTCACATGCCCTTATTCTCTAACACAAAAGTTTAGTATAAAGTGTCTCGCATAATTCTTCTATTTTTTTCCCTAATATGAATATGAGTTAGAGAAGACGTAATTGGAAAATACAAGACATTTAAAAAGACAATATAGTAAAAAGGTATTGAAATTTACTGTACATTTTTTTACTTTACCTAGCAAACTTTACACTAATATTAACTTTTTTATTCTATCAAAATATGGAAAAGTCTTTTTTAACAAGAGAATTCTTTGATATTATCAGAATTTTCACAGCATTATTTGTACAAATAGAATAAGGTGAATAGACAGACATTCTCGAAAAGAAGGTAGAGAATTTTAAGAATATTTTGAAAAGAGTCTTAGAACGAGTCTTTCATAAGATATTAGTAAAGAAAGAAACTTCAAATATTTAGTACTGGAAAAAAATTAGCTAAATAGGTAAGATGATAACTATTTTTATGATGAATATATGGATATGATGATATGCTTTTTTTAGGGTTTATAAAGGCATAGTGAGATCTCATTGCATATACAGGAGGGTATAAAAAGTATTAGCCATCCTGGTTAATGTGATGCAAAAGTAGCGCGTATTATTATACCTTTGTCAAATTAAGCCATAATTTCCATTTTTAATTGCACGTGACTGTGTCTAACTAAAAATATAAACAAAACGTCATTGTGATATATAAATAAGGTCATTTAGGCACACAAAAAATTTTTTTATATTATATAGTGAGAAAAAATTTGTCGCAACGATGTGTCTCAGAAAAGAACTTAGCAATGTTCAAAAAGAGGGAATTATTATTACAAAAAAATTAGGCCATTCAAATTCCAGAATCTCTGCAGTTGTTAGTTGCTCTCGTTCTTCTGTTTAACATGTATAGAAGTCATATGAGTTAAAATAACTTCTGAAAAAATGAATAGGTTGACTACAAATTCTTAATGAAGCAGAACATAAATATCTTAAGCATTCAGTGGTTAAGAATAAAAACCCCTAACGTCAAACCCTCTTTTAAATACGTTTAAATATTATAAATAAAATAAACAAAACTATTTTTAAACAAACTGTTCATAATAAATTGATTAAACAAGGTCTTCACTCGCATATTTCTCGCTTCAATCCATTAATTTCTAAAACTAATAAAGAAAGGCGTTTACTTTGGGCTCATTTACTTTGGGCTCGTATTTACAAAAATTGGACTGTAAAAGATTTTAAAAATAGTATAATTGAACGAGTCTACTTATATATAATTTAGAATATCAGGTTTTAGACAGGTATAGTGTAAATCTTCTGAAGAATTCCACAAAGACTGCATTGCAGCCACAGTTCAAAAGAGCTTTAGTTGCATGTTCTAAAGGTGTTTTTCCTGAGTTGGTATAGATCCTTTGGTTCTTTTAGTTAGTTGCGTAACTAGAAATATGCATTATAATATTTGGTTAATTATGTGATTTCCATGGTTAAGTTTTATGCAAAAAAGATCAAAAAATTTTATTTTCAAAAAGATAACGCACTTGTCTACACCGCAAAAGTCGCACGTTTTCTCATCAAATCCTCAAATATTGAGTTATTTTCCTAGTCGACGCAAAGCCCAGATATTAATTCTATAGAAAATATTTGGTCATATATTGAGGTTAGAATTTGTAAGCGTGATTTCTAGCCATTAAGTGTTGTGCAATTGAAGCAATGGATTAAGAAGGAATGGGATGCGGTACTCATAAATTATTATCAAAATTTGATTAAGTCAATACCATATTGAGTTCAGACCGTTCTTGCTGCAAATAGAGATCTAACGAAATATTGACCTGTAGTTCAATAAAATAAAAAAAAAATAAAGTTAATATGTTAATTGTTTTGTAATAAAATTTTCAAAACTAGTCAATACTTTTTATACCCTCCTGTATGCTAGTGAATATGCTAATGTCTTGTTGTGATATCATCACTTTCTGCATAGTAGTAGCTAGTTATATGTGCTTATAGAATATTGATCATTGAGCTCATTGCCAGCATTTTTTGATAGTTTATAAAAATAGAAATCTAATCTGATCCTGTGATTTGTTATTCACTTTAATTAACAAAATATGTTAAATCTAAATTAAGCTAATTATATTTAGGTTACAAGTGCCTTTGAAGATTTATATTCTTTAACAGAAATAAAAGCTCTGATAATTGATGCTGAGACGTGACCTGATGATACGAATGCAAATTTACAATATTTGAAACGTGATGTTGGATAACCTATAAATGAAAATACCAGTTATGAGAAAATTATATGAGAAAGGATAGAAATGGAACTTAATAATATAAATGTAGAAAATCTTAGATTTGATCATCCAATATATTCAGGAGTCCTCAATATCAAATCAGAACCTTTTATAAACATTGCTGAGTCATTTTGCAATATTTTTAAGGAATCGTTTCAAAAATATAAGTTAAAACAGAATTAAGATATATTAGATACTTGTAAAGAATTTATTCGGAATGAAGAATCAAAGATTAATGAAGATGAGAATTTGCGTAATGTTGGATTTGAGAAATAGTTAAATAGTTCTAAAAGGCTTCAAGATATAACAAGATAAATTTTAGAATCTTTATAAATTTATTATTTTTCGCTTTATACTCTATCTTCTTCTATGTGTTTGCTTACTACTCATAAATAATATAAATAAATAGGATCTTTTCTAGGTTTAAAGTTTGGAAATCATCTAAGTATGAAGCCTATACAAAGAAAGGAAAATCGGTTAATAAACGTCATACATCTGTAAAGTACTTGCATCATTAATAAATATAGTAATGAGTGATTTATCTGAAAATCCTATTTTATGAGATATATAGTAAGCATTTAGTATCACCTATAAAATATTTCTCCCCTGTTGTGCTTTTTCTTATTTAATGATTTTTCTAAATAGAAGTAAAGAGGGAAGTTCAGCTAGTAATATATAAAAAAGATCTCACAAATTTGCATAAAAGCCTGAATATATGATTATAGCGCAATTAGGAAAAGATGCAAAACTCAAAATAGTATATTTTGAAACTAGTAGGCCAAATTTTAGCTAAGATAAATGCTAGCGAGATCATAAAAAATTAATTCAATTATCTAAAGATTCTATTGATACTACTAGAATTTTATCAAAGCTCAAAAGAATGTTTAATCAATTTTTCAAGAAGCAGAATTTGACTATATTTGCTATTAACATTGAAAGTAATATATTATATTCTTACTTTTCTTCAGCCATACTATACCTTCTGCTCTTGTATTATAAACTAATAGTGAATAATCATGTTACTTTTATTTTAGGCGATATTATAGAACTTTATGCTATACAGAAAGAATCGGGTATTTATAAGTATTGTTTAATAGAAGAAGCAACAATTCTATTGTATATGACTTCTTCAAGTGCTATATACCCATTTATACATGTGTTAATGACTCTGAAAATGGCTATCACATGTATATTTCACAAAATATTATATAGTTCTGATTCTGAAGATAATAAATATAGTTCTAGTAAAATAGTAGTAATAGTTTCAACTCCAAAAAATTCATAGAATAGAGATTTCATACATGTAATTTTTCTTAAGTTATATTATTAATAAAGCAAGTGTATTATAAAATAAAATTTTCTTGGTAAATTTGTGAGACCGTGTGGTCTTAGAAAATACGTGATTTTTATTTTTAAATATTAATATACTAATATTACATTACGTAAGTATGTAATCTGAAATAGATAAAACCAGATTAACCGATTCATTAAAACAATATACTGTATATAACTATTCAAAATAAAAAAATATATCACATATTTTGGGCAACGGGCCATTGTAAAAATTTGTCAAGAAAATTTTTGATTAATATATGCGAAAAACGTGATTCTGTATTAATGCTAATGATTGGCATTAGAAATTATAACGTACACGTAATTTGATCAAAGTTATATTACTAGTAGATCTCTTACAATATTGACACGTAAATTTATTTTTAATGTTATACCCTATGCCAGAGGTGAATTTTTTGCATGTAAACTTTTTTTACGTAAAACTATATCTAATAAAATGTTTCATTTTGACTATAAACATATTAATGATAGGTTACCTAAAAGCCTTGTTAAGAGGGTATATAAGAGACTCTTATACTATTCTAAAGATCTTGTTCTATTAGAATTTATTTCTGAAAAGTCTAAACGAATTGAATCCTATTTAAGATACACATTAGAGATTTATGAGTATTCGTTAAATAGAAAACGCAAAAATATGGCTTAGACAAAATTATTGTGCCCTCAAAGCTAGTTAGAATATAATATATTTCTAATATTATCGGCTATATATGTTGTAGATAGTGAAGTTTAAACTGATAATAATAACTGACTAGAAATGCTAAAGTATGATCATGAAGAAGAAAATAATTGCTAGATTATGAATAAACTTAAAGTACTATCTCAGCACCTGCTCGATTATAATAGATGAACTTTCAAAAATTCATGCAAGACATAGAAAAGGAATATAAAGAGTGAATTAGTATGAATAAGGAATTTTAATGTAAAAATGAGGATTTAAAAATGCAATTAGCGGAGGCAGAAAAAAGCTGATATCTATGAAGTCAGATTCTTCTCATTAGTTATGGTATTTTTTTCTTTATACTTTTATAAAGTAAGATTTTAGTCAAGATCACGCGCTTTCTGAGAATCAATATAAATTAAAGGTTCTCTTATTTTTTTTTATAATCATAAAAAAAAGAATGTCATTTCGCAGACCTCATCTAAGGTAGAGAAGAATATGTGAAGAATATAAAGCTGAGTTAGAGGAGAAGAACAATCTCAGAGCTAGCAAATGCTATAAATAGTTATGTGAATAATAGGATAATAGCTAGAGATATTTTGATAGATCAAATAAAAAAGGCAACAAGATAAATTCACTAGAAAAAAAATAATTTATAACAGGATATATTTTAAGAGTAACAGAAATGTTATAATGTAGAAACTGAACGTGATAATGAAATTATACAAAGACAACTTGTTGAAGGAATAGAAGCAAGAGTTATTAGCGATTTTCAGCAATATTAAACTAATGCTCAAAATTAGGTAAATAAAATGATAGATAATATAACAAAAAAATAAGCTTATATAGGTGTGCTAATACAAGAAAAATTTGCCTTACAATTATTGTATCAGCGAAATGCCTACTACTTATAGCGAAGTAGAGAGGATATAGATTTATTAGAGTATAATTGAGATAGGCTCTATAAGCAATATAAAATAGAAAAATAAGACTCAAACAGAATGCTAGAATATTTTAAATTTGCAGGGACAAATTTTAGCGCTTTAGAATAATCCATTAAATCAAATAAATATGGCAGAAATATCTCATTTATGGTTTAATTGGGATGATAGTATCCTAGACTTTCTTGCATAACTTAAACTAGACTTGCAAAATCAGAGTATAGATTTGGCAGAAGCAGATGCTAATAAAAGAGATTAGGCAAAAGGATATTTAAGAAGCTGTATGAGAGAAAGAACCTTAGAATGGTTTGATAAAAAGATTATTACAAAGATAAATTAAAAATTAACTAATTTAACTAATAGTACAGAACAAACCAATTTTGTAGCTATAAATAGATGTACAGCTATCCAAATAAGAGCTAATAGTTTAAATGAGACATTCAGACAATCTGGAAATGTAATAGTCAAATTAAGAGCTGTAGAAGATTCTTAAAATAAAGATTAGTATGTAGTAGGAGGTTGTCTTACTAATCTTCTAGTAAATGAATCAAATGCTGGTAATAGAACTATAGTAGTTGTAGCAGACATTTGATTTGGTCAAGCCGTATAATGGCTAAAAACTTATTTCTTTACAGTAGAAGAGGAGCTTCAGAATATGATATATGAAATAATCATGAAGGAAGATATAACTATAGATGAATTATATAAAAAATAGTTCAAATAGGTAGATGAGCTAACTATAGGCCTAAAGAATTACGTAAAATATTCTTAGATATCTCTTCTACTTCTATAGCTTGAAAAAGCTGAGGATATTGGTGAACATTTACCATTACCTGAATTATCTAAAAAGCTTTATGAAATAGAGTTACGCTAAATAAGTAGATATAAAAGAGATAGAATACCTGACCCTTTAGTATCTAATTGAGCATCTTAACAAATATATGAACCTTCACCTATTTCAGCCTTGCAATGGCATAAAATATCTTTAGAAGATATGCAAAAAGCAATCCAAAACGCACTAATGCAACAAAAAAGAAAGTTATAAAATTATAATTACAAATAGTTTAGCAAATGCAAGTATCTACTTTACAAATAGTTGAACATATTAGACAGCTGAGAGGTTCACCATCTTTATTGAAAATAGAGGAAGGTCTCAAGAATTATTATGTAGCTGAATACTTAAAAGAAGTAGGTATATTTAATAAGTAAGATTTAGATTCTGATTATCCTATAAAGCTTTTTCAAAGATTTTATCCGCAGAGAAACAATGTCTCTAATAGAATTGATAGATTAAAAAAAGGTATTAATAAAACTCAGGATTCTGTAAATCAGTTAGCTAATCAATTTCAGAAAAAGATATATATACAAAAATGTGAAATTTATGAGAAAACATGTCATAGCAAAGAAAGTTATACAAATAGACTAATAGCTCAATCTATTTTTACTCAGTTATATTTTACACTACTTAAATCAGTGTTAGATTTTGGACACATTTTTTAATTTTAAATATTTTAGATAAGGTTTTGGATATAGAAAAATGTGTCCATAACCTGTTTATAACCTGTCCAAAATTGTCCAAAATTATCTAATTTCCTAATATTGACTTAAACCAATAGTCTCTTAATATACATCTTCTGATTCAGATAATGATGATAATAATAGTGATGATTATGATGAAGAAAATAATAAATAGTATGATACGTCAGTAAAAAAAACAGATACCAATAAATAAAAGTTTCATAATGACTTTGCTATTCATTTTTCTGATTTAGTAACTAGCTAAGCTAAAATATACAATCAGCTATTGTCTAAGCTCTTATCACTAATATAAAAAATGTGCTTGTCTCAAAAGGCTTAAGAGGAGGAATCAAAAAAATCAGATGAGTGATTGTCATCTTTACAATATCTGAATACTAATATAAATGACTTAATTATTTCTAAATCTTTTTTAGATACTAACAGTAAGTTAGGTGGTTTAAATGATCTAGCAATCAAGGCACTTGGATAGAAGGCTAATAAACCATTTAATTTTGTCATAAAGAGCAATTCTAAGCATATTACTGATTCATTAGGATGGTATATAGATGTGCTAGTTACCTTAAAGGATAAAGAAAATAAGACAGTCACAGTTATTGAAAATTTTGTTTTTATTGATAATAGTGAAATAGAACTAATACTATTTTTTGAAATGTCAAATATTCGAAAGCTTCAAGGCGTCCCTAAGTCAAATAAAAATCAGTTTTGCATAAAGTTACATAGAAAGGTATATATTATTCTAATCTTTAGCAAGGCTTTAGTAACCAAGAATCTGCCAAAAGAAAATCAAAACCAAGCATTTATCAACTTCTCTAGTCCAAATAGTAAGAAAGACTTAACAAATGCATAAATTGTATAAATTTTAAAGATATAGCAGTCCGTATAAAAGAGCTTGAAAAGGCATTATTTTCTAATATTCAATTAAATTTGAAATCATAGGTTACTATAATAGTTTACGCAGTCAAATTAAATAGGATAAATAACTATTTGGAAATAAGAAGATGACTTTTTACTTTAATTTTTTCTAAAGTATTATTAGTTCTCTTATACAAATCTAAGACATCTTTAGAGAATTCAATAGGCGAAATAATTTTTTTTTTTGTTTTAGGCATTGCTTGACCCTTGAAATCACTTCTTTCTTCTGATCTTTTTTACCTTACTGCCTGCATTTTCTTCAGAAATTGAATCAGTATATTTGCTAATTTCAGCATCATGTATCTCATTTTCCAGTGCTGTAAAGGCAAAATTATATTTATTTTAAAAATTTCTTTCAGCTTAGTGTAGGACCTGCTCCTTATTTTGCTTATCTATAACATTTATACATAAAACGACTGCTAAATCATTCCATTAAATCCTATTAAACTCTTGTCTTTTCCAAATTTGATATAAACGATTATTCAATATATTATATTTTTTACTTAGCTAAGCTAAAGGTTTGAACTTCATATTATGATATTGCATAATGTCTTTATAATCTACAGAAGACAAGTAACTAGCTCTGAAACTAATATATATTTTAAGCTAAAATGTGATTATATTAGTAGCTAATCGCTAGAAATTTTTTTCACTATAAATAAAAATATATAAAAAATATTGATACTATGCTAGTATCAGTATTATACTAATATTAATAATATGATAGTATTAATATTATGCTAATATCAGTAATATTATAGTATCAATAGTAACAGTAGTAATATCAGTAATATGATAGTATCAGTAATATCAGTAATATTATAATATTAGTAATATACTAGTATCTATAAAAAATAAAGTATTTTTAGGATCATGTGGTCTCAAAAATTTGCTCATAATTTTTTAGTATACTAATGACTAGGTTGAAAAAATTATGTCTAATATATATACCTTAAGAGATATCAAAAATAGAAGGGTGGTTAAGGGTTCATTAAGTAAACACATTTTCTCAGATCATTAGCTTAGTAGCATCTGTGAATTAGAACTTGAGAAAGCATTACACAGTAGCATTAAAACTGCTTCTAATATTACTAATAATTATAAAGACCTGCAGGATATATATTTAAAGCGAGTGAAGGATTTTAATTGTATTTGTTTAGGTTTTAACAATAAGTTTAGTTAGCTAAATACAACTAATAGTGAGCTTGAAGCCAAATATACTGCCAAAATCAAATCACTCAAGAGAAAGCTAAATTTAACCTAAAAAGCTTCATCTGCTAACAAGGTCCAGATTCTTTTTCTTAAAACTAAAATACGTGTATTAAAAGGTAAGTTAGAGAATATAAATCTAAAGTATACATATTATGATTTGGATGTAATGAGAGAAGTGATAGAAGGACCAGTCCAAATAAGCTCATCTGATTTCAAAGAGATCAATTCTCTCAGGCTTGAATTGGATTGAGTGAAGGAGGACCTTAATTCAAAAAATTATAAAATAGAATATATGGAAAAAAGGAAAGAGTTATCAAATAGTATATATAAACGTAAAATAGATATTCTGTCTTCAGAGTGATTAAAGTTAATAAATAAAAATAGATTGTTATGCAACCAGTTAGCATCAAAGAAAAATACTTCGTCCCAAATAATTTCAAGGGAGGGAATTCCTTTAGAATTAGATGATACAGAAGCAGTACCATTGTCCCAAGAAATGCCTCTAGCACCAGTGACTGTTCCTGTTATTACAAGTTTTCTAATGATACTGATAGTAATGTATTTCATACTTATTTTACTACTGATTGCAATCATATGATTTATAATTAGGAATGGTAGAATTCGTGAAAAAAAAGTAACCAATATTCTGCCTACAAAAATTATATAAATAGGGATCATGTAAAATGCCTTTTGATCAGACCAAATTATTATTATTTTCAATCCTAATCGACTATTATATAAGTACTAATGCAAGTAGAACTTCTTTAAATCCTTTTTTTAATGTAAGCTAGTATCTTTTCTTATAAATCTTCAGGTGGATTAATTAAGAACTTTTTAGCTTGAGATATGATCTATTTTCTTTCATCTATATTCTTTTAATTCACTTTACAATAAAGAAAAAAATCTTCTGAATTATAAAATACCCTTAAATAAAAATTAAAGTTATGGACTCCTAATTTGATACAGATAAGAACTAAAAGACAGGACTATTTCTTATAAAACTTTACCTTATAGATATGGATAAAGTCACAAAGCATGAATCATCTGAATATAGTCCTATCCTGCCAGCCCATCATGGCTTTTCTCTATGCTAGTTATCAGAAAAAGTGAATCAGGTAAGACTAATATTTTGATAAATCTTTTTTTTGATAATAAAGCTAAATATATATATAAAGATAAAAAGGTAGATCTAGATATATTACATGTGATAATTTGATAGTTTGTGATTACTATCTTGATGAGCTAAAGTGGGTATTTATGAGATATATGTATGGTATAATTTCAAAAAATTCAAAAGCGTCTTACTATAAGAATATATGATTTAGCAATATATCATCAGAAAAAATTTCTAGTATAAGGGTATTTTCGCCTGAGAAAAGCATAGCAATTGTTTTTAAGGATTTATGTGTAGCTTTTGAGTCTATTCAAAATTGAATTATTCTATTTTTTACATATAAGCATCATAAAAACATTTCAAGCATATATGTAACACAACATTACTATCATACACCAATAATTATTTGTGAAAATATTTCATATCTAATAGTCTTTAATAGTGCCAATTCCTATCAAAATATTTTCAAGATCATTGGACGATATACTGAAGATATGAAAAATACCTTTATAGTTGTTAATAGTTATTTTCAAAAAGGTGAATTTATTATCTTTGATTTAAATAAATCAGATGATGATCCACTGGTAATTCAGTTGAGATTTGATATTCCATTAAACCTTCAAAAGAGATAGAGTTATGAAAGAAGCGAAAAAAAGGATCATAAAGATTCATTACTCCTGAAATTAAAGTTTTAATTTTTTTGATAAAGAATTACCTATTTGTAATAAGAAAGTTGACAATAAACAATGCTTGTGCAATTGCTGAAAAACGTGGTAGGCTTTGTCTTTCTACTGAATATGTTAATGCTAACATTCCAATGTAATAGCAATGTGCAGACAGGCATAAGTAAACTACATCTCTTAACAATATAAAGAATAGTAAGACATAGTGTTCGTATTGTGCAAATAAGGCTAGTCATACAATTGAAGATGCTAAGCAAATTACTTTTAGTAAGAATAGAGAATTCCTTTCTGAAATATATGATAATAGTTTTTCACCTTTATCATTGCGTTGTTTTGAAGGTATAAGTAAAATGCATTTTTTAACAATGTGAAAAATAATAAGAGGTGATGTTTATATTGCGCAAATAATAAGTCTTGTACACTTGAGAATGCCAAACAATTAGCTTATAATAGAAAGGAAGCTCATCTTTCTGAATATTATATTAATAATTGTTTAGCTTTATTATGAATGTGTAATAAAAGCATAGATAGTTTGCTACTTTTGATAATATTAAACATTAAACTTGTGGTGCTTATTCTGCCTGAAATATAAAAGAGAAAAGCTATGTCACGAGATTTTAATAAAATATCTTGACCCTCTTTCACTAATTCACAAACCTAATTTTCTCAAAATACCGGAATGTCTTACAGGATTAGAATTTGATATTTATTATCTAAAATATGGCTTTGCAATTGAAGTATAAGACGTATAATACAAGAAATATATCAAATTCTTCCATAATAGCGATCTCAATAATTTTATCAAACAATAAGTGCAGAATCAACTCAAGAAAGAATTATACAAAGAGAATCAGATTGCATTAAAGTATGTTTGGTATTATGAAGATCCATTTTTAGTTATTCCAGAATATCTTCATAAATTAGGTCTTATTAAGTAAACTTAAAACTTTAAATGCGTTTGTAATTTTGCGAATTAGACATTTATTATTTTTTAGTGAAATATGTGAATTATGAGTTGTTTTGATATTGGATTCACACCTCAGCTTTATTCATACAACTTTTAATCATTTATTAAAATATTTATATTATATAAGAAGAGTTAAGTATTCAATATACTAATGCAAGATAAGTAACTTAATTGTAATGTAAAATTCATATTTTATAATAATTAAAGAAATAAATGACTAGACTAATTTTACTAAAATAATCTTGATAGAAAAATAAAAAAAGAATACTTTATCTATAATATCTGGTAAAATAAAATCATTCATCTAGTTAAAGAAGAGAATTTGTATATGAGAACTGAGAGAATCTCTTTTCAAATCTTGTATTGTCAAAGAATTTTATTATGTCCTAAACTAACAACAAAATTTATAATCAATATTCAAAATTAGTGAATTTTTGATACATACAAAACAAAACCCTGCAATAATACTAACTGCTCATTTTAATATACATTCATAAAAATATACAAAATCTTACATCTCTGAAAAATCCTGTGATAAGTTGGCATTATCAACCTCATTTAGTCAAAAATTTCCTAAATTAATATTAACAGTAAATATCAATTCTTCATAGTATAAATAAAAAAAGCATATGCATCACAGTAATTAAGATAATATAATAAAGATGTAGTCAAAAACTCTGTGCGTCAAATATAAACAGCCTCTTTGGTAAACATCTATGATTTTGATTACTTTTTTTACAATTTTTGAAATATATTTTTCAGATTGCAGATAATTTTTTTAGCGTTAACGATTTTTTTATCTTGCTTCACAACTGGCTTGGGCCTTTCACATATATAATTTGGAATTTATCAGCATTAGTTATAAAATTAACGCCATCTGCACAATCTTTATTAATATAATTTTTTGAGAGAATCTCACTATACTTGTAATGTATTTTCACTATATTTCATAAAGCACTATTTAGGTATAAATATACAAATGCGTTAAGGTGCGCTTGCTCAATTATTGCAATGCTTTGAAGAGGTTTTGAGCTTCAAGTGAAAATGCTTTCATGCTATCCAAAAAAAATGGTTAGAATAGAATTTGGAAAAATGAATTAATATAATGATAATGACTATATACAACTGTAGTAATATATAATGTAAAATTCGTACTAGTGCAGTAATTAGTTTATTTTGCTCTGAGGATTATAAATCATCAATTTTAATTTGCCAGTCATTATCAGAAATATTTTGTGAGAAGAATTATACTAGAAATTGGTACATATCATCAGGAATTAACGATTCTGTTATAATGTTCATTTCTGATAGATATGACTTTGCTATCGATCTTGAAAGCATTTTGAAAAAAAATGAATATAAGCGAAGGTTAATTAAATCTCCATCAGAATATTGTTCCGTATAAATTAAACAAATTTTTTCTGCTAATTCTGAGTATTCAATGGCATTTCTAAGATATCTACTATTACCTGTATAGTAGAAAAAAATTAATAATATCATAATCGTAGAATGTATTATTATATAATTATATATCTCATTAAATTTTTCCACTTAATTTTTACTATTATTCATATCCTTAATACAATATTCTCATTTTTTATCAGTTTTTCGTTGATTGTTCTAAGTCAGCAAAAATCTTAGTATTATTATTTATAAAAATCAATAAAAATAACTAACTTACTCTTTTCTGATCATAAACTGATTTTTTACTATCGATACCATTGTCTAATAGTATATGAAATGAAGCATGTGTCTTCTGTTTTCTTTTTTCTTTTTTTTTTATCTTGTCCTATTATTTTGAAGATGTAACCTTTTGTCAGTATATATCTAAGTTTCTTCACTCAAATAAAAAAAACATACATTGATTTTTTCATTCTTCTTCTAATCCTCATATTGCTTTTAATTGTCATTATAATCATTACTATTAAAATTTTTTCGTAAATTCAATAGCTTTTCTGATTTAGAAGTATTTTTTAACATGTTGTCCAAACATCAACTATAATCATTATAGCTGGATAATCTTTTTCAGTATTTGAACTTCACAAAAAAGTTCAACAGATAAGGATTTAGATATGTCTTCAAGAATTTGACTTGCTCTTCCTGAATTTCTTATGATCTTGGCATTTATTGCTTTTGTTAATTTTATTAACAGATATGAAAAATTTGATAATTTTTTGCCATGATAATTACTTACTGATTTAATAGATGATTGGTTCTTACCATATGTATTAATATAAATCTATTTATCACATGATTGTTGTTGATCTAGTGGAACAGGATGAGAATTTTTCTTTTCAAAGTATAGTTGATTTACTCGAACTAAAAAAACTGAGGTTAATTACTTGTATTCTGCAGATATCTTCTTGCACAAGTGAATGCTTAGGTATTAAGTTGAAGGTCAGAAAAATACTGAGGTTATTCATCATAAATAGCAGAATATTATATTTGTACATAAATAATTGAGGTCGACCATGATAGTACATTTCAATATTGACTATACTTCTTTCAATGATAATATATTGCTTTGACCTTTTACTATATCTTTTCACATATTACAAAATCCTACATTAAAGGAGTACTTTTCATTTGCTATCTCAATTACTAATTTTATTTAATAAAAGCTTATTATTACCCAAACATGATATAATAAATATAGAGAAATATGATACGCTTTTAAGGGAGAGAGTATGCAAACTCTAAGCCATATAATGCGAGTTTCTACGTCATATTATTTCTTTGCTTTTTCAAAAGATCTACAGCCAATTTGTTTCTATCTCCTATTGCTAATTATGAGCTTTTTCTAAATTAGATTCTTGAAATAAATAATCTCTTACATATCTATAAAAGTTTCACCTATTAATATCACTCACATCTGCACAGACTATATAAAATAATATTCTCTGCAAAAGAACTTTCTTGAGATTAAGAAATTTTGAATCTATAACATAAATTTTGATCAAGGTAAAAAATATTTCCAATTCATACTTACCACTATCATTCATTTTCATAACATTCAATTTCACCTTATATTTAAGAAGTTTGTTATTATTTTATATTTTTTTTATGATTCCGCGAGTATTCTGCTATTCTGTGTTAAATATTAGAGAATTCAGAAAAGATGCTTATCATTTCATTACCAGAAAATTTTTTAGCAATCCTATCACAGAAATTTATTTTTGCGATATTACATCTATTATATAGGTGATGATGGTCAAAGATTTTCTCAGCAGGATTGAAATACTAATATATAACAAAAAAGTAATATATTCTTAGAATATCTAAAGAGGATTAACATTGTAATGATATCATAAAATTGATACATTCAAGCATAAAAATGCCTCATATATAGTAATTTATAATTCTGGTAATTCATATGAAAATATTTCCAAAATTATTAGACAATATATTAATGATATAAAAAATGCTTCAATGGTCATTAATAGTTACCTTCAAAAAAAAAAATTTATTGTATTTGATCTCACTAGGCCAGAAGATGATCCTCTTGCAATTCGGTTAAAATTTGATACTTTACTAAACTTGCAAAAAGAAATAATAGTGAGATAGAAGCGCAAGAAAAAAAGTGCCTTAACTAATAAGTAAAATTTAACTTCATAGATATTAACTTTTTTTCATAATTATAAAAAATTGAAATGGAAGAACTGGTTATTTATATCAATCCTCAGAAAGTGCAAAACTTAGATCAGGATCTTGCTTTACAAAAACTTTATTACAGACCTGAAGGATATTATCAGACTGCTGAAAAAAATGCAAACTGCTTGTAAGAGAGTCAGATATAAATTTACTTTAGCTGTAATAAAAAATTGGCTTAACAAAACAGACCTTATATTAGATTTACAAGCTTCAGCCAAAATTTATTCAGTATGCCTCCTTTAATACTATACAATTTTTAAATGAAGTGCATCAATCTGATACTACTCTTATACTTCATGATAAAGTAGGTAATCAGATTTATAAGTATAGGGGTGTTATCAAAGATGTTGCAACTAGGTATTGATGTAGTTTTGCATTAATTAATAAATCTTCTACACAAATGGCTAAAGAAATTTAGAAAATTTACAATGATCTTAATGATCCTTTAAAGATTTTATTATAGATAGAAGTACTGAATATATAGATGAATGTAAAAATTTATTATTCAGTTATAATGTAAGAATTTAGTATACTAACTCTAAATGTAATATAGTTATTGCTAAATGTAACCATCAAGAATTTGAAAAACATACTTATTTTTGGTAAGTTGCTGAAGATTTTTATTTGTCTTGACTGATAAATCCAGAGCATGAGTTAAAGGACTTCGTATAAATGATAATATTTACAATAATACTCCTACTTGGTTAATAAGTATGCTTTCTAACAAGACTGTAAAAAAGGCATTAAAAGGTAAAAAAATAATAGCTAGACCTTCTGTCAACATAGGAGACCAGTTGGTTATAATAAATCTCTTTTACCTAGTTATACAGAAGTTCATCACCTTTTAGAACTTAGTGAATTAGAAGATAAAAGAAAAAAGGCAACTGATTGCAATTGGTCACCTGAAGTTTTTACAATAAATTTTTATTTGATAAAAGAAAATTAGCCTATTTTCTACAAGTTTTACAAGAATCCTAGACGCTTATTTGTAATAGAAGAACTTCAAATTGTAAAAGATGTGTAATTACCCTTTAATAGATACTCAATAATTAGATTTACCTTCTCTCTCCTTCACTTAGTATAGGATTTGTTCAAAAGTATTGCTTAAGTAATTATCTATTTCATCTCTATTATAAACTATAATTTGCTTATTTCTAAACCAGTCAGTTCGTGAATTCTTTTTTCCTGTTTTTCATTCTCAGGTTTATCATCTATAAGAAATTTAGTAAAAGAACATAGAGCGAATTTAAATTATTTATATTTATCAAATTCCTTTTTAAGTATTTCTTTAAACTGTTTTCTTTGGCATTCTAATATTTTTCGTATATTGTTTTCATTATCTAGATGAGATTTGGGAACTTTTACATGATATACAACTATAGCTTTTCTTTTAACTGCTGTTTCTAATTCTTTCTTGTTTCCTAAATTCTAAATTCTTCTCTGACCTTTCGTGCTCCTTAATTTCTTCTAAGCACTCAAATTCTTTATTGATTAAATTCTTAAATTTATTACCTTTCTTAAATGATTGTATTTTAGATCTAGAACCGCCTTCAGACTTTAACTCTTTTAATGTTGGTAGGCAAATTGCTTCTGGATCATTTAGTTCAAGATCACAGAAAAGGGTCTTATAACCATTTAGATTATTTGCCTCATATGGCTCAACACCCAGATCTAATTCTTTCTAATGTTTTTGTAATCTGCTCCTCATGTCTTAATTTGCTCTTTAGATTTACATGTATTTGAACTGATCCAGTTCTTTGCCTCCTCTTCTGTGATATAATTAACATCAAGTATTAGAGCTTTTTTTTCAGTTCTAGTTTAAGAACTAGAGTTGGGATTACCGCATGTGACTTTTTCTTGTTGCTCATATTTACACTAGAGCTTTCTACCTGTACTTTAATTTTGAAAGCTTAGATAACTTATAGGTTAACTTTTTGAATAGGCACCTGAATTGGCGTTTGAATAAAAGCTACTTCTTTTTGCTTTTATAATGGTTTGCATAGATTTTTTAACTTAAGATGCTCACAAAGTTTTTGGAATATTGAGCATTTATAACCACAACATTTACAGATTATATCTTTTTTATCACTTCTTATTTTTCTAACTATAGTGTTAGCTCTAATCATCATGCTATTACTTGCTTATATAATTTTTTTTTAATTATTTATTTCTTATATATCTATCACTTCTTAATCATAGAAATCTTATTGAAAATAAGTATTTACAAGCTTCTGAAGAGATTCTAGCTATTGCAAAACTGAAGCATTAACTACAGACAACTCTTATTATAATGAACTTTATATCTTAGATCTCAAATTCGCTATAAGGTTATAGTGAAGATTTTAAGAGATTTATTGGCTAATTTGCTATAACAAGAGTATTTTTATTATATTTATTCAAAAAATTCATTTATATCAAGAGTTCACTATATCAAGAGTTGACTGTAATTATTAATTAATCTTTTTGAATCTAATAATAAAAAGTAGGATGATTAGCAAATATTCTTATCTATTTTTCTATAATACTGAAAAAGCTTGTAGAAATGCTAGTACTAGGCCTGAAGAATATTGATTTCATTGGAAAGTTAAAAAACGTATACCTTATTTTGATTGCAGAAAGTCTACAGCCTCTGCTTATGAATGATATTTACTACATATTAGAGGTTATTATATTATCCAATATTATGATAGACTTTGACGAGAAAGAACTTATATTGGTTAATCCTATGCTAGCCAATTCTATAATAGATTTCGATCAGAGATACAAGGAAGAAGTTATGAGAAAATAATGGTTACCTATAGAAATATGCTTACAAATTTTAATATTTCTCTTTGCAGAGAATGTCTCATTCTGATAAAAATAAAAAAAGAAGATTATTGCTTTAGTTTCTAACTAGAATAAATAAAAAGATTATTTCAGTTAACTTAAATTTTAGATGTAATATCCAATGAGCATTTGCTAAATTTTCATTAGACTTGCTTTTTATATTTTTTCATTAAAGTTTTATGCTATTTGATGAGTTACCTATGCTGAACCCGTTTTTGACTAAGAAAAAGTTAAGATAATTTTGCAAATTTTGCAGAGGTAACATTTTGTTAAACTTTTATATAAAATATGCTTTTTAGTAAACTAGCCTGCATTGAATCCATTTTTGATTAAGGAAAAGTTAGGATAAAAATCTTATTAGACTTATTTAATAATTATGCTATTCAATGAGTTAGCTTGTATAGAAGGCATTCTTATATATAAAAAAGTTTATTAGATTTAAAAGTCACATGATTTTCATTAGACTTATTTATAGATTTTTGTTAGATTTAAGAAAACTGTTAGACTTATTTATGAGATAATAAGGACTGTTAGACTTATTTTGTTAGACTTATTTAAAAGTATTGTCTAGTACAAAATGTAGATACACTAATATATCAATAATAAAATTTTTTTTTTAAAAAATTAACATAAACATTTGAAAATTTTAATTTATTATTTTGTATTTAAAATATATTTTAATATAATTTTTATTAAAATTTTATATTTTTATAAAAAGTTTTACTAAGTATCAATTTTTTCAACTTCAAAATCTTCAATATCACTATCATCACTATCAAGTAAAATTATATCATCAATTAAATCTCTATATTCTTTTGCTTTAGTAAGTATTTTTCTTCAAAATCTAATAATAGTTTTAGAAGTAATCTTTACTTTAAATGCATATAATAATTTGTTTCTAATAGCAAGAAGATTAGGATATAGACCAGTTCTAGCAACCTCTCCTTTTGCAACTACCTAAATTCCTTTGCAAATACATAATATCTTTGAGGAAGACAGACAATTTGGTCCTTAAACCCTTATAATGACATTGTGTATACTTGTTATTTTTCCTCCTTTTTTTCTTTACTAATAAATCTATTTTGTTATTTCTTAAATTATTCATATAGTTATTTTTGCATTTAATTTAAAGATGTAAAATTAAATAATTTAAAAGTGAAAATTTAATGATTTAAGATTTAAAAGATAAAAAATTATATAATGATAAAAAATACTTCTCTTTATAAATAAATTTATTTATTTGATTTGATATCTTGTAAAATTCTATATTAAAAAATACAATAAAAACTTTTCATGATCAAATTCTGATTTGTATTAAATAAAAAGTTAAAATAATAATTTAAGTATTATATTACAATTATACATTATATTATTTATAAAAATTAGATCAATCTAAATATAACAAGCAAAACTTATAATTGAAATAATATAATAAGAACTTTTTGTAATTAAAATTCTAATTTATATTAAAAATAAAAAGTCAAATAATAATCTAAGCAATATATTATAATTTTATATTATATTATTTATAAAAATTAGATTAATCTAAAAATAACTTATGTAAATTTAATAAATATAATATATTAAACAATTAAAATAAATCAACAATAACAAATCATTACTTCAGTGATAAATAAAAATCATTATAAATTATTCACTATAATTTAATAAAATAAAATCAATAAATAATTTCAATATACATTCAATAAAAAATAATGTGAATTCTCAACAAAATTTTAATAAAATTTTAATATATCATAAGGAGTATTATTTAATTAATATAGTGTCATCATCATACTATTTATACTATTATTATTTCACACTATTTTATGCAAAAAAATTAAATTAATAACCTAAAATTAAACTCATATAATATATAAAAATAACAAATTATATATAAAATGAAAATCTCATAAAATGTAAGATCATATTTAATTTTTTTATAAAAATCTACAATTTTGAAGGTAGGTTTATTTAATTAATATTCATAATACTTAGTTATTAACTTTAAGTATTAACATAATTTTTTACTTTATTTTCATAATATTTATACTCTGAATAACTTTTATTATTTTCTTCTTTACTTATTTTTTCTTTAATAATACCAATATTTCTATCATTTTTATCTAATACTTTTGTAAAATTAAAAATAAAATTATTTTTAGTATCATTTATTACTATGAAAATTTCATCACTTAAAAGATTATTATATTATTGCAGAATCAATATTGTCTTATTTTAATTTGATCCAAACTGCTACTAACAAATATGATGGCTATTTAATTTTACTCATAGATATATATTACTTTATAGTTTCATTCATCCATTGATTATAAGTATGATGAACCTATAATAAATTTAAAAATTAATAAAAATTCTTTATATTGATATAGGTTAAGTAAATTAATATTAAACTAACTTTTACTTTAAATGTTTTATTTAAAGATACATTTAAAAATTATAAATATAAGATCATTTCAACTGGTATTTAATAATATTTATATTTTTTTCATTAAATTGATGTTTTACCAAATCTGTTCTATAAGTATTAAATAAATTAAAAATAAAAAGAAATTATAGATTTGAATCTAAATTAACTCATTTATGTTATATATTTTTACCTATTAAAGCATTTTTTTTTATTTATCCAGCCATTTGGATTAGCATAAATATATATATATCTAATAACTGCTCTTATAATATCTTAACTAATTTAAAAATTATAAATAGAGGCAGTTTAGTACAATCTGTAAGATAAGCAAAAGTTACTGTTAATAGATGCATTTATATTCTATTGTAAAAATTAAAATAGTTCTCTTTTCACATTCTTCAATAGTTATTTAATTTGATAAATTAAATGCTATAAGTGTCTCATCTATATTACTAATTAATTTTAAAGGATAATTATGTTTAGTTCTTTGATAAAGAATATATGTGAAAAACTTTGTTATTTTTCATTATATTCTTCAAGTAAAATTATGAGTTTATACTAATCATATATCTAGTTACAGTTTTTAATTGACTTTTTAACTCATAATATTTTCTCAAAATTATTAAATAATTTATACTCATATTACATTAAAAAGATTAAGAACTTAAATTTTTTTATTAAGTATTTAATTATTAATTTATCATCAGTTTTATTATTATTTAAGAGTTTATTATTAGAAAAAATTTTAATATAATTTCAATTGTAACTTTATTTCAGTTTAAAATAATATACTAAATTGCTTATATAATATTTATTTTTAAATTCTATATATTTTATTTAGCTTCAACCTATTCTAATAACTAGCTAAATAAAAAAAATAGTTATTATTTAATAAAATAAAGCATAAATAATATAAAGTAAGATATTTATTGAATATGATAATAATAATAATATTTCTTAAAAAAATATAATGATTTTAGAATCTATTAGCTAAATTTTTAATATTATGTTTAGAGGTAAAAAATAAACTTCAATATGTGAAAAATAAGATTTTTTACTTTATAACTTGAAAATTATTAAGTAACAATAAAATATATTGATCTTAATATTTTTATACATCTTTATAATCAAATTAACATAGCTATTTTGAGAAATTTATTATAAATATCTAAGTTTTAGTATTATTGTAATATATTATATGTAAATTATAAATATTGATATTTTTAAAATATCTTAAATTTACATATTTTCTGATTATTAAAGAAGCAATTTATATAATCTATCAGCATTCAAACATAAAGTAATAGGATTTTTTATTTTTTTATGTTTAAAAAAATATTTTATAACTAATATTTGATTTAATTTTAATCTGTTAAAAATCATATGATTAATATAAAAATTAATATATAATAATAAATAAAAATAATAAAAATTATATATACTGGTAAAAAACTCTATTTCATCTATATTATAGATTTATTCAAGAAAGTAATTAGTATATTACTATATAATAATAATAAAGCTTTAATTATAATAGCTTTATTAAATGCTATATCTTCTTGAAGTTTTTCTTGATAAATTATATTATATTTTTAAATTTTTAAAGCTAATTTAAAGAAAATTATAATGTATTTTCAAAAACTCTCAATCTATTTGCCAATAACTTAAAAGTATAACATATAATGATACTTTAATTTTCAGATATATTTTTCATTAAAGTATTTCATTTTTTTATAGGAAAATTTTTAAAAGAAATTTTGATAGAATCATCCATATTTCTTTTTTATAAAATAAGAAGTAAAGAATTATTTTTTCTTTATTGAACAATTGAAGTTAAATATAAAAAAATACCAATAAGTATCCTGTATTTTATAATATTTATCTGTTTTACATAAGATATATTAAGTAATATTTATAGAAAAATTCCAGTTGAATGCATTGAGTGATTGACAAGATTTTATCACTTTGCATTATTTTACAATCAGTAATAATATTTTTAAGTATATTATCATAAAAATATTTTTTAAATATAAAATTACAGAACTAATTACTATAATAAATTTTTTGTAAGTATTAATCCTTAAAAAATCATCAGTAGTTTTACAATCTTTTAGTTTTTTAGATTTATATAATAAAATATTTGTTACTGAAGAATAATTATTTGATTGATCTGCAGAATATAATTATATCTATTAGCATTATATGGATTTTTGATACCTTCTGCATTATTTTTTTTACAAGATATATTTACTTCAATATTACAATTTTATTAATAACAATTCAGAAAATTTTTAATCTTTTTAATTTACTATTATACAAATTATAAAGAAGTATTAGCCAAAACTAGATACAATATGTAAGATATTTTGATATATCAGTTTGTATATTTGGTGAATTAAAAATAATTTCAATTTCTCATATTTTAAGTGTATCAGTTTTCTTATAAAATGTATCTTGATTATCTTAAATTTGATTAATTCAACCATCAAAAATTTTATGAAGTCATTTTCATTTATATTTATTATAAATATTAATAAATCTAATTTGATAAAAAATATCAAATAACTCTCTAGCAGTTGTAGTAAAGCTTATATACAATAAAAAAGATGAATATTCTTTTTTTTCAGATTTTTTAATATCACAAAAGAATTAATAAAACTAATTTTGTAATGCAGTATTATTTAATAATTTAAGTGATTTAAATTAGCTGCATTTCTATAAATATTAAAAAGATTTATTCAAGTTTTATATTATTATCTGTATTAATAATATGAGAGTAAGCTTAAATATTTGTAAATATTTATAAGTAGAAATAACAAATTATTTATGTGTTATTGATAATTAGTTCTTTTTAGTAGAATTATTTGTTTCATTTAATAATATTTTTTTTGAAAATATCAATAAAACTATTAATTATTTTATTTATTATTTATATTTTAAAAAAATTGTAAAGATAATACTATCTTTATCTTTTAAATCTTCAAATATTTATTTAAAATATAAGTAAAAAAAAAAAATGAAAAAAAATAATTTTTTGATGAAAGAAAAGAAAAGAATAATTATTATACATATGATTAAAATATAAAAAAATTATAAATAATTATTAAATATATAATAATAATAATAATAATAATTATCACAAATTATATACTTTTAGGTAGTAATTTGATCTGTGAATATAATATCTGAATATTTATATAGATATACAGATATACAGATAATAGATTTAGGTAATAAATAATAAATATCCATTTGCAAATATGCAAATATCTCTAGATATCTGTACAAATATCTGTGATCATCTGTTAAATGAGTGTAATACAAAATATTAGATAATCATTAAACACCTTTTCATTTTTTTTATAAATAATTTTAAAAAATATTACAGCAAGAAGAGCTTGAAGAAACCTCAAGTTCTGAAGTAAATAGGTTAAAAAGATCAAAAAAAAAACACATAAATGATAAAGATTAACCTTACATGTAGAATTAAATAAAATAACTGACTAGTTAGTTCTAATTTCAAATGTTAAACCATTAGGATCAAATTGGATATAGAAGTATTTTGACCAGTATAAACTAGTTGAACCTTACAAAAAGGTAGTAAAATATTTAGTTCAAATTCAAAAAAAGAATGGTGTAAAATTATGTGATCATTTTATGAGTTCTGATAATTTCACTGGTAATTTTATTATTCATATTATTACATATTGAATTACTAAAATAAGTTATAAAAGAAAGTTAAATAAAATACAAAATAATTAAGTATCACAGCCTCATATTGATGAAATTTTATGAAACAATCTAAATATTAAAAGTAATTAAGATCAAAAATTTATTGGAATCTTAATTAAAGATAATCAACCAATCAGTATATATAATGATAAAGGATTAATTAAATTTATTCATGAATTTGATCCTAATTACAAACTTCTAAGTGATAAAATAATTCAATAGTTATTAGCTGAATCCTATAATTAAATTAAAGTAGTTTTAATAAAAAAATTCAATAAAAATATTATTTCTTGTTTTATAACAACAGATCTTTAGATAGCTAGAAGTAGATTAGGTTATATTAGTATTGCATGTTCTTTCATTGACAATAATTTTACCTTTTATGAAGCTATTTTATCAATTCAATATTTGCTATACTCTCATACTGGAGATAATATTTGTATAATTTTACGTGATATTATTGCTAATTGAAATTTAACTGGTAAAGTTCTTACAATGATAACTGATAATAGATCAAATATGATTTAGACTGGAAGATTGATAGATGAACTTATACAGCTTCCTTATATAATACATACTCTACAATTAGTTGTAGAAAAAGGTTTACTTTCTACTAAAGTTTTAGTTGTAAGAGTCAAAAGATTGATGAATTTTTTTATAACTTCTAAATAAACTGAAAGATTATTAGATATTCAAAAAAGTACTATCCTTTTAAATAATAAGATAAGTAATTATTTAAAATTCAAAATTTTTCTCAAAATTTTTTAATTTGCTTTTAATATATTTGCTTAATAATTTAAGATTTAAATGAGTTTAAAAGGATAAGTTACATAGTTATTTTTTTTTAATCTACCCTTACTATTTGCAATTTAATTTAATTTTTATCATATTTATTAATTAAATATTTTTTTAAATTGTTATTATTAAAGCTTCGTATTAATTTATTAATTTTTTTTATTATAGTTTAATTTTTTATTATAATTTTTATAATTTTAGTATTAGTTTATATTTATATTTTATATAATTTTTTTTATAAATTTTACAATTTAATTTTATATATTTATTTATAAATATTTTAATTTTTTTTCTCTAAATGAAATACAATGGCTACCAAAAGAAACGCAAGTGTGATTGGTTACCTTTGAACGGCTATAACTCATTAACCACGAATGCTAGAAACATAATCTTGTACTTGTTTTAAAGCCCAAATCTTAAAGGATATCCTGGCGAATTTTTTTTTTTTTTTTTTTAAGTGCGGCAGTTTTGCATGATCTTTATTAAATTTATAAAGTACTAGGTACATATAATAA
>CAJVPP010000158.1:0-43418 GCA_910592005.1 Funneliformis mosseae | reverse complement strand
AAATGTGTTGCTAATGACTCAAAAAGCATTTATCTAGTAGAAAATAAAATTAGCAATTTAAAAAATGAAGATTTTAATGTTAAAAAAAATGAAGAATTAGATTATGATAATAATAAAAAAATTAAATTCTATTCTTTAGGGTTCGTTACTCCAATTATTTTATTTGGAATTTATTATATAGCAAAATTTTTTCTGACTAAGAACAAAAAATAAAACATAAATTTATTTAGATTGCTACGCATGTTCACTTTGTCTGGTTTTGTTGCAGCATACTCCATATAAGAAAAAGATGTTGCAAAACAAAACTAAAATTAAATCGAATACAAATGCACATGATGTGTTACAATATTTTCTTAAATACTTTTTTTTTATTTGATTGGGTGGTCTAAATTCTTTTCAATATCATTAAATAAAAAAAAAAAATTCAGGACAAAAAAAAATATTGATTGGAACTACCACAATTTCAACCCCATTCATGCATTAAACGTGAAAATTTTTCGATATTTGCACAGGCTTACTTATCATCATGCCAAAAGACAACAAGGGAAGATTAAAACCTCAAGTAAATACTATTCGACTAGTTACATCGTCTGATGTTAGTGGAAATAATTTTCCAACTCAAGGTTCGACGTTATATGACCCTGAAGGTCCTAAGCTTTTGAAGCGTTGGAACGATACGGATTATAATGAGTTAAATCCAATTACTTGGCTCAATACCATACATCAAAAATTGAGGACACCAGCTCCGCCAATATATAGCTACATACAAGAAGTTTTAGCTAATGGGTTTTATTGTACTGTGGAGTTTCTTGATCAAAGATTTAAGTCACCTGAGCCAAGACTAAAGAAACAAGAAGCTAAAGAAGATGCGGCAAAGATTGCTTTATTAACTTTGGAGCAACAAATGCCCATAATTTTTAAACAAATCAAAGATGTACTTGTCAAAGCAAGCACAGTTCCAAAGAAGGAGACCAGGTTATGTAGAGTGGGAGGACTAAGACAGCTTCCAAAAATAGTTCAACCTTCAGATACGATCCCTCATTCTATTGAATGGTTGGAAAAATTCAAAGCGACGCACGTAAATGAAAGACCTTGCGTTATGTTACTTGAATTTTGTCAATATCATAAACTTGGACAACCTGTTTATCATCCAAGACAAGAATGGGAAGGACTCATAAAAATGGATTGTGAAGTAAACTCGAGGAAATTTAGTTCTGAGCATACATTTTGGGTTAAGAAAGACGCAAAAGATCATGTGTCACAAATAGCTTTTGATATATTATACAATGAATTTGTCAGCAAAGAACAAGCAGAAATTGACCGAAAGGTCAGGACTTATAATATTCGTCAAGGAATATATAGGGAAGAACCCAAAAAAATACAAGAAATAGTTCAACCATCACCACCTTTTATAAATTATTCAGTTCATGGTTATTATGATAACTATACCAATTATTACACGCCAACCATGAGTGAGAATATTCAAGCTGTTACGAACTTTACATACGATCAGCCTTTAGGAGGATATCAGGACCCAAATGGCAATACTAATAATAATCTACTTGGTAATGCCATTAGTTTTAATACTCAACCGACGGTTGGTTCATATGGATATGATAGTTCCTCAATAGTTCCATTTTTCAATAATCTGGAGATTAAATCTACAGATACCTATGTTTTTCCAACACCAAATGCGAGTCAATTTGGTCAAGTATCAACTAATGCATCATTTATTAATGTAGCGAATCCCTCAACATCATTAACCCAAACAAGTGCTAGTAATGGTTATCATCCGTACGCTGTCACTGTATCAAATAATAAACATGCAATTACAAAAAAGCTCAATGGTCGATCCCGTAAAGAGAGACGTTTATACGGTACTACCGCAGCGTTACATAATCCAACAAGGACTCTTGAGAAAGTGGTATCTGATAAAAATGGAAGGCTATTGCGAAAAAAATATATTACTTTGCTTCATGAGCTTTGCCAAAGGAGAAGTTGGTCGAAACCAGATTTTGACTTTCATAGCATATGCGGAGGATATCGAAGCACTGTAACCATTAATTGTCGCATTTTTACCGGAAGTAAGTTATGTCCCAAGAAATCAGATGCAAAGGAGGAGGTAGCCGAGCTTGCATATAAGTTTTATGAAACGGATCAGTAAATGGGATGGATATGAGCTATTGTTCTAAGCATTTGCAAAAAAAAAGAAAAAAGGGGAGGGTATTGATTTATTTATGTGGCATGGTTAACGGTAACAAAATTATATAACATTGCAAAAATCACTACTTTTTTTAAAAATTTTTTTGCAAATAACTAATAATTACTTGAACAAAAGCTTATATCCCTCATTTATTAGTTTATATTTTTTTTTTTTATTTTTTTTTTCATCCACCTTTTGTCTTTTTTATGTCTTTGCATATCTATACAAGGAGGGTTGTATAAATATGTTACGATTAATAAAGATTATATATCAGGTTAGTATATGGCGGCAATGCATTTATTATCATTATTATTATTATTTTATATCGTTCATGATGATGTTTTTTGGGGACGTGTTATATATTCTTATCAACTTTGAAAAAACAACTTCCCGATAACAAACAAGAACGATATACCCTATATGATTTGTAATTGTCTATTGTTTTTTCGGATGATGTGAATATTTGAAATAAATATTTTAAATATATGTCATCCGGAAAAAATGTTATGTATATGGGGGAAATGCTTTTTCGTCTTTAAACTTATTTGATTGTTTGACTATCTAATTATCTTTAAACCGCCATTATTGTTTTAATAATCATTGCGGTTTAAATTAAAGTCGAAATCGTGTTTAGTTGAAGTAAATTTCCAAGTAACCTCAAAAAGCTAGTATAAGTACTTGAATTTCAGATATCTTCAAGTATCGAGGCGTTGACGAGCCGGTCATACTGTAATCGCCTCAATTGGCTTAAAACCTTTATCTCAGCCCTCTCTAAATCAACGACGTTCCGAGCCATTCACAAGATAACATTTATATATTTTTCTTAATACTGAATATAACAATTAATAGTATGATTATTTTGTATTTTATTAATATATATATATATCAAACTAAAGGATATTAAAAATAAAATAAAAATAATATAAATATAAAACAATATATGTTCTTTGAATTATGAACGAATAAATAAACAAACATTATTATTTCACTTATTTATGTGAAATGATTTAAAAGGTTTTTTTTTTTTTTTCCCAAATTAATGTTCAAGAATTAAATAACATATTTAATAACAGAGTTCATTCTCCGAATAAAGGAACAATCTATATACGGTATATTATATATATTTTTCACTTACAATCATAAATTAATTTTTTTTTTTTTTTTGGAGTATTCTCTATATTTAACGATCAGCCTCAACATAGTCCGTAGCATTATTTTCAAAAATTTTGAATATACCTTCACTATCATGAAAATCATTATGTACAATATTAATAAGGTACCATTCTTCTGCTATTTTCGTAATCAATCTAGCAGAAATGGATCCCGTATCATAAATTTTGGCCCATTCATTCCATAATTCGAATGCTTCATCCTATTTATATAAGAAATTTAAGAAAAGGAATATTAATAAATGAATATTAATAGTGAAAGTGTTATAAAATTTACAAAACTATTTACCTTCCAGGCCATAAAGCTCACTGCTTCGACGACGGTCGGTTGAATTATTTCTTTCCCAGGGAAAACTCCCCAGGTAACAGCATTAGGGCCATCACTCTGAGTATTTGTTTTTAAATCTCCCTAAAAAAAAAAAAAAAATTTAACAATTTTGATCCAAGTTACACAAAAAAATTTATGTTATTGACAACTCACTTGTTTATTTACGGCATAATAAGTTATATTTGGATCGAGTTCAATTCTTGCAATAAGAGCATCAAGTCGTGCGGGAGAAACAAAAATTTCTAAATATGCCTAAGAAATAAACAATAAGGTTAATTAAATATCAAAGAATATGCTTATTAACGAATATTTGGATTTTAACTACCTTTTGATAAACATATCCATTCTTTGGACCCCAACCAAAAACCTTATGATCGCTGCGAACTCCGTTAACAGCAGGTTGTGAATTAATTGAAAAATACCCCAAAGAATTAGTTTGTGCCAATTGTTCTCTAATGATATTAGATTCTTCTGCAAGAGCTATATCAGACCATGGCAAAGAATTTATATCACCACGGCAAAATCGAACAAATATATCAGAAATATCACTAAGTTTCTGAGGATAACCCCATAATTTCAAAGCTTCTTTTGCCTATAATATAAGCGAAAAAAAAATTTTTTTACAAAAGTTTAAAAAAAAAAATTCCAAAAAGAAAAAGTAGTTAATATAATTTATGCATAATTTACACATACATTGTGTTTAAGAGAAACCCCATAACCGTCAAGCTCACCAAAAGCTAAATTGAAGAGTCTATATTAACATGCTTACAAAAATATTTGTGAATTAACAAACAAGAAGCCTAGTAATTAATTACCTGGTGATCGAGAATCGCCCCATCTTCCATTTGGAAATTCGTCCCATGCTTCGGTTCGTGCAATATAACTTTTCGTGCGATTTCTCCAGAAAATAGGACGAACATTCTCTTTCTTACGTTTGGCCGAGAGTGACTACATTCACATAATAAAATTCGTTAAGAATACACATTGAAAATTAATAATAAAAATGTATATAGTGAACACTTACTGGGCACCAAGGTAATGGCTTCACTTTTTCTACCGGTGGTACGAATTCTAGAGCTTCTAAAATTAATCGAGTTGATCTCTCAAGATTCATGGTATAGAAATGATAGCCTTTTATACCATGTTCGAACATTTTTTTGATAATATCAACCGCCATTCTTATACCATATTCTTTGACAGCTGCATCATCGTCTTTAATTGGTTCTAATTCTTCCAACACAAATTGCGGAACAATTGTTTTTGAAAGAACTATAATTCTATTAAAGCCAGCATAATTCTGAATTGGTAAAATTCCAGGAAGGATAGGACAAGAAATGCCAATAGCACGACATCGTTTGACCCAATCCAAGAATAAATCAACATCATAGAATACTTGGGTGATAATGAAATCTGCACCGGCATCAACTTTTTCTTTGAGACGACGCAGATCATCCTCTTTATCTGGATTATCAACATGACCTTCACAATATCCAGCAACAGCAATACCAAAATAATCACCATATTGTTGACGGATGTAACGGACTAAATCGATAGCATGAGAAAATCCATTTTCACATGCTTCCCAATGTTCTTGACCACGAGGTGGATCACCTCTGAGAGCAAGAATGTTTTGACAGCCACATTCTTTTGCGTCCTAAAATATTTCATTAATTAATTCATAATATAAACGTTTTAACAATTAGAAAAACGATTGTTAATTAATTACCTTAAGTGCTTTATCGATTTTTTCTTTAGGCATATTTGTACACGTAAGATGCATGACCGTTTCTAAGCCATATACGGACTGTGCAGTGGCTACGATCTCAGTTGTAAGTTGTGAAGAAGTACCGCCAGCATTCCATGTAACATCAATAAATTCAGGTCCAAGTCGATACATTCGTTCCATACGATCGTAAAGATTTTGGACACCCTAGTATTAATAAATCATACAAAAAAATGTGAATGACGCGTTTATCAATTTATTTTTCCGTGGATTGAGATAATTGATGTACTTTGTACTCGACAATTTAAATCATGTTAATATAGGAAGTTTTGAAAACATTATAATATATCAACATAAATTTCGCGTTTTTCTCCCATCTGATGTAAGCTAAAGAAGTGAAATCACTCTTGCAACTTTTCTAATACAGTAGAGTATAAAGTAAATTCATACTAAACCTGTTGAGTTTTCGGAGGAAAATATTCAAAAGACCAGTAAGAACGATCTTCCTCTTGAGCTTTTAAAATTTTATCAATGACTTTCATTATACTGTTTTATGCGTTAAATTTGGGGAAAAAACTCTAATTAAGTAGACCAAGTTCTTTTATTATTGATATGGCGTGAAGAGTTTAAATTGTTCAAGTAATGTAAGAACAAAAAAACGGTACTTAAATGCCTCAAAAAAAAAAAAAAAAAAAAAAGATATAAAATATATACTATGTACTGTATATTGAATAAGTAAAAAAAAATAGATTACATGCAGTATTGTTTTCAATTGATAATCAGTGTAACCTTTGGGAAATATAGAAAACGGTTAGCAATGTATGCAATGTATGTATTGTAAGGTTTTTTTTGAATGTATGTATGGTATGTATGTTTTAAAACTATACATGTATAACAAATAGCCTATCCATACTTGTATGATTCTATTACTATACATATATAAAAAAAAAACCATATCATACATTACTAACCATACTGTACAGGTTTGCTATATTCACTTTTTTCATATATATATACATTAGAAATCATGTCAAGTATGGACTATTTGTTATGATACATTGTATAGTTCAAAAAAAAATCCGTAAAATACATACATTGCTAACCGAACTGTGACAAGTTTGTGTAATACCCAACCTTTTGTGGCTCCTTTTTATTTTTATTTTTTGATTTGTCTTTAATTTGCCACGCATACATTCTGCAACTACCCCAAAATATTAAATTACCGGTTTACCTCTGGTAAATTAATGATTTTGATTATCTTATCAATTCAATAAAAATTTTACATATTTAGATGCTAACGCTAATACCTGTTTGAAAAAATCAAACTCGAATATATACTAAATCCAACTTGAAAAATTCGAAACAACTTAATTAATCGTATTTCTAAATCTGACTAGTTTTTAAATTAATCTTATTAAAACATTTGTATAATCAAATTACTAAAATTTTATGTAATAAGATTTTTACCAATTTTAAAAAAAAACATTAAATTGTAATTAACTAGGCTAATTTTAATAAAGAAATATTAATTCAAATAATAAAATCATACTATACTTAGATTATGATTTTATTCTTTATATAATATTTGCTAATTTGTTATTATATAAATAAATACTAAATTTTTTAAAAATGTTGAATTTTTTAGATATTAAATTTGAAATAAACATAAACTTAAATTTTGTAAAGTATATCTAACAGTATGCTCAATAATAAGCTAACTTATGCTTTTAATAATTTTTTTATCTAATATATTATAATTAAAATTCTAACATTTTGCTTTAATTATTAATGGTAACTCTTCCAAATCCTATTTGTTATTAATAATAAAAATTTATTTAAAGTAGCTTTAATATTATTATTAATTATATAATAATCTATTATCTATTGACTTGCTTAATTTTAAAACTTGAAATATGATAATTACTTATATAATATATTGATACTTTACCTTCAAGAACCCTTTTCAATATACAGATTGACTTCATCTTCAACAGATTTTTTTATTCAAAATAGTCATACTATTCTTCAATCTTTGATTCTATAAATAAAGTAATAAAGTTCTTTTTTTAAATATAACAAAGCTTTATACTAAAACAATTTATTATTTATAATCTCTTTTTGATAGAATATTTTAATAAATCTCAAACTACCAAAAAGTTTTGCTGGTGATATTCTTGAATGGTTTACATATTTGTAATATACTAGTTTAAAAATTCTATATATTTTAATTATTTAAAGTTTTAATATCAAATTACCAATTTATTCTAAAAGATTTTTTCAATATTCTTTTCTTCAGAAGATAAATATTTATATTTATAAGTTACTCATTCTCTAAATTAAAATTATTATAAATTTTTCTTATTTTGATTAAGACCTTATTAGTAAAATAATCAAATCCAAATTTATTTTATATAAAATTACTATTCAACATTTTATACTGATTTGAAATTCATTTTTAAAAAACAAAATATTTTTATTTATGTTCTGATTACTCTCTTAATTTAATAAAACTTATTAGCTATATTAATACTATAGCTGTTATATCACTATATGGTAATATCATTGATAATAACTTATTTTAGATCATAGAAGTTACATATTTTACTTTAATAAATAATAACAAATTATACTTTTTTAAAAGAAATATTAATACCATCATTAATTAAGTTAGATAACAATGCATTCCCTTGCTGATCAAGTAAATAAATTAGTTCTAAATATTTTACTGTATATTACTATTTTTATATTGTTTAATAATAATAATATTAGTTTCTTATTAACTGATTTTTACTTTTTACTTTAATCTGAAAAAGATCTCACATTTTATACAGATAGTTATCATAAATTTGTCTCTTTTTCAATATCTTTATTTTTAAGTTTTACCTTTTATTTGATATAAAATTCTCTAATAAAAGATTTTTTAATTATTATTTCTACTATTTGGGTTAACTTTACTAATGCTAAGATTTTTGCTTTATTACTTGTTCTTTTGATTTGTCTTTTTACTTTAAATATAATTATTAATATTAATAGTCTAGATCTCATTTATATATATAGTATATAGAATTAATACCTTTAATTACTCTTCTCTTATGTTTAAAATTTTTTTTACATTTTTTGATCTATTATTTGTAAAATTATTAATAAATACTAATTTTTTCTTACTATTATTAAAGTAGCTATCTATTCTAATAATCCATATAATGATAAGCTAATTGATTAGTAAAATCTTCTCTTTTATCACCTCTTTTATATTTTTTCTTGATCACATTCTTTTTGTTAGATATATCTTTACTTTCAATCACATGCCTATACATTATTCTTTAAAGTTCTTTTTAAAAAATTTTATAAACATAAAATAATTTACAGATTATTTCTAACAAAAATATATACTAAATATCAATAATTACAAATTGACTGATTATTAATTTTTAAGTTTATTTAAAACAAGACATCAAATATTACATTAATTAAAGAATCTAAAACTTATAATTAAAGATAGTATTACAACTAATTGCAATTATGTAATACTTATTTGTTATCAATTGCAACTAGTTGTAACTTAATTTTATTAATTTTACAATTAGTTGCAACTTTGTAATACTTATTTATCACTGATTGCAACTAATTATAATATCATCTTTACTTATAATCAAAAAATCAAATTTTTTAGAATAACTATTTATTATATAATTTATGAAAATGATATAACTATCTATTTATATATCTTTTTAAAAATATTATTATTATTTTAATTATAATAAAGACTTTAATCATCTCTAATTATATATTGCTATAAGTTTTATATTACAATTTATTATATTAGATTCTATAACTACATTAAAATAATAGATTTTTATGTATATCTTAAAATTTACTTTTCTAGATAACTTCAACAAATTATTAAATTCTATTATAATATTTGATCAATAAAAATAGACTCTTATTATTTCTTCTTCATTGATATTATTAAAGGTATTGTTTCTATTATTCTTCTTGATACTTTAATTTTTTTTTACCAAATTCTTCTCTATAATTTCTTATATTTTTATTTCTTTTTATAATTATATTTTTAGTTATATTTATAACCTTATATAAAAAAACAGATATGCATTAATTATTGAAAATAAAAGATTCTTACATATTACTATATGTTAGAAAAAAAGTAATTTTGTATTTTTAAATGTTAATTTCTTAATTAATAATTTTTCTGATATTACTTTTAATTAAATAGTAATATTATAAATTACATTTCTTTTCTTAATAATTCATATAAAAATAATAGATATTGGTTTTTTTTTAGATTAATAATAACCAATTATTTTAACTTTTTTTTCATTTAATTTAGTAATAATGATTACTTAGTAAATCTTTATAATATAATTAAAATTTGATAGGATAACCAGTTGGTTAGTAAATATTAATTTTACTAGTGAAGAAAATTAGCCAGTATATTTTATTTTCTACACTTATATTTATTTAGGATTTTTATGTAAATTTCTTATTGAATCTATTAAATATAATAAAATTAGTATTACTACATTTAAAAAATTATTCAAATTTCTTAAAATTTAATTTATTTTAAAGTTCTTAATATCTTGCATTTGATAATGTTAATTTGGCAATTTTTTGATTGATCAATTATATTTTAAAAGTAATTAATAATTATTATATTAAATTTTGTATTTTAAAACTTTATAGTATTAACATTAAAAATTAACTTTAGAAAAATAATTTGTAAAAGTCATTAGATTTAATTTCATATAAATTATATAAAAAGATTTTGCATTATATCAAAATTGATTGATATACTATATCAAAAATCAGACTAATTCATTAGAATTATAAAATTTGCAAAATTCATCTAATTTACCTAATTTATTTGATTGATTTAATTTATTAAATTCTTTACATATTTATTATTTTTATTATTTTTAGTATTTTTATTATATTTTTATTAAATTTTATTTTATAAGTTTTCATTATTATATAGCTTAGTAAATAATTAATTGTTATAGAATAATTTTGTATAAAATGTATTAGTTTTTATTTAAGTTGTACATTAACTTTTTTATAAGTATGAGTTTCAATATTATTAATAAAGAAATCAATTTAAAACTATATAAATTACTTTTTATTTCAATATTATCTCTTATTTAAGATTTATTATAATATTTTATAATAATTTATTTTTGAGTTATCGTTATGAATAAAATTAAATAATCTTAAATTCTAAGACATAATAAATTGCTTAATTAGTTTAAATATAATAGATACCTATAAGCAGAGTTGGGAAATTTGTATGTACTAGGCAAATTTTGACCTTGTACTTGTACTGTACTGTACTAAATTTTATATTAATTATTATGTGTACTAATTGTACTAAACTGTACTAAACTGTACTAACTGTACTAATTTTCCAACCCTGTCTATAAGACTTAGAGAAAATCCTAAGATTGTAAATTCTAATAAGTAAAATTAATTGCTATAAACCTTAGCATTACCAGAAAATTAATTCAAAATTTGTTCATAAATACTTTCTCTAAAATTGACTTTAAATCTGATATAATATATTTAAAGTTATTTTAACTTCTCATGATTTAATTTTGACTTATTTAAAGCTTTCTTAAAGCTGAATCTGATTATCTTAAATTGATATTTTTGTAAATTTTTAGATCATATAGGACCTTTGCAATAGAAAAGGGAGAAACGGCTAGAAAAAATAAAAATTAAATTAATGCTAAATCTGAATATATTTTGTCTTAAAAATCATATTTGACATATAAAAGTAAAATTGATTTTTTCTGGCAGTTTCCCCCCTTTCTATTGTAAAGGTCCCGTATAATCACTTTATTTCAAGGATTTACTACCTAAATAATTAATTTTGAATATTCATAAGTAACTCTATTTTCTTATATATTAATATACAATTTTTCACTTCTTTTAGATTTCAAAATGATAAAATTAGTATTTAGTATTATTACTTTACAGATAGTTTCTTTTACTTTCATTCTAATATTTACACTTACTTGAGATTCTTTTATGATAAGTTTTAAATAATTATTTTTTGTATTTCACAAATATTTCTGAATCTAGTAATTAGATTTTAACAAATTTAAGCTTATTTAAAGTTTAAAATCTATTACATCTGCTTATCAAAATTTGATAGGAATTAGTATTAAGATATTCATATTCAAATTATATCATAGCAAATTAGAACTTTGTATTTTTAATTAAATTATTAAATTTTCTAAAAAGAGATGACAAGTATTGCTAATATAAAATATTTTATCTATTCTAAATAAGTGTATTTAATAATTTAATACTTAAAGAAATATAGTATGGTATATATTAACATTAATACAAAAATTTTATAATTATTTAAGATTTTCAAATATATATTTACAAATTTTTTTGTAAAATATTATAATAAATTTGCTATATACTTTATAATTTCTTATAATTAATTACTATTTTATAATTATTTATTATTTTATAATTAATTATTTAATTATCATATCTTTTAAAAAAATAGTAATTAATTACTGTAATTATAAATTATATTTTACATAATTATATATAATTATTATAATATATTTAAGTATAATTAATCACAGATTTTTCTTTTTTTCTCATGATACAATTAAATAAATAAATATAGTAGTATTAGAAAATAGCTAAAAAAAAAAAGTTATTAATACTGATAACTCAAATTTAAAGTATAAAAATAGTATAAAAAATAAAATTGAATGAATTGATAGTCAAATAAAGATAAAATAAAACAAATTTTTTAACTTTAATAAAAATATGAAAATATTAAAATGTTTAAGTATTTATTAATAACTTTGAAAATTCTTATATAATTAGATATAGATGAAAAATTTAAGCATTAAAAAATCAAAAAATTGGACAATTACTTTTTTAATAATTATCTAAAAACAGATTCAGAAAAATTCAGATAATGAAATATAAAATTTTGAGCAAAATGAAAAGAAAATTAGTAAAAAAGACAACAATAAATCTATAAATATATATTTTTTATTAATAAGATTAAAAAAAATTAAAAATTAAAAATCAATAGTTAATTTTAATATATAAATATAGTTTAAAATTGTTCAATATTATTTTCAACTTCTTAATAAAGGATATACAAAATTAAAGTAAGTCAGATTATTACTAAATTTTTTAATTATGAATTATGATTTATATAATATATTAAAAGTTAGGTCATAGCATTTAAAATTATAGTAACATTCTAAAAGATAATTGTGAATAATACCTTAAAGAAAACAGTATTCTTAATGATAAAAACATTTAGCTAAAAGTAGCTTTATATTTGTGATAACATAAAATTTGATGTAGATAATAATAGTTTTATAATTTTATTAGTAAAGAAATTTTGCTTTCCATTAATATAGAAAATAAAATAATAATTAAATATTATTTAATTTATTTATATTAATTTTATTAATTATATTCTTTAATTAATTCATTTATTTGTTAACAAAAAAATAGCAAATACATTAATTAAAAAAATGTGATTTTATAAATAATCATTATATAAAAAATATATATGATAGTTATAAAAAAAGATATTATTATTTATTAAAATATTCTTAAAATTATAATGAGATATTTTTATTTATTTTTATTAATAAAAATATTTATTTTTTAACTTTTAATTAATGTAATTTTAATTATAGTTATTATTAATATTAAAATTTATTAATATAGGATGTAAAATTTAAATTAATTCTGAATTAATAATAATAAACATTTACATATTCTTATTATCTATAATAAAATAATTTTTTAAGCAAATGATAAATAAAAATCTGATTGAAGACTTAAAAATGAATAATTATTACATAAAAAAGATAAAGACAATCTATTCATATTAATAATAGTTTAATAAAAACTATTAGAAGATTAAAATTAAATAAATATAAAGCATGTGTTATAATTAATTCTAAAAAAAATTTTGAAAGATAGTGAAATATTTTGAAAAACACATTTTAGAATGATTGTTATATTTGCATTTGACAATTTTTAATTATATAAATTAATTGATAATAATCTTAATGTAACAAATATAAATTTTAAATCTGATAAAAAATAACCAATTATGCATAAAACTATTTTTAATGAATAAGTTTAAAGTATAATATTTTTGTTAATTTCAGAAAATAAATAAAATTATTTTATAAAAAATATGATTTATAAAGAGATTAAAAAGATTTTATAATAATAAAAAAATGTTATTAGAAAATCTAAGATATTATACATTTTTTTATTATTTGACATTAATTGATAGAGTTTAAGCTAGTAAAAATTAATCATATTAAAGATAAAAAAATATTAATTTTTAATATTATATCTGCTTGACTATATCTAATAACTCATAATATATAGTTATCTAGAATTGTTTTGAATTATGTAATTTTTTCTTATATTTCATTATTTAGTCTATTATTTGATTATCTCTATTACTAATTATTTTCTAGATATTTGCAATATTAAGTTGCTCTTTATTTAAATGCTGACTAATATAATTCTTTTTCTTCTTTTAAGTTCTTCATCTTATTATGAAATTTAAAGCAAAATACCTTTATCTAGAATTTTTTGTGAATTTTCTGTCTTTATATTACAATAAATACTTAAAATATTCTGTTAATTTAATATTTTAAAATCATTTAAAATGAAAATCACTATATTTGTATAGATAAAGAGTTAGAAATACTTTTATTATATATTTAGATATATAAATTCATTAATAAGAATGCTTTTGATTTTTATTAAAATAAAAAAGAATCATTATTTTGTACATAATTAAACATATTGTTAATAATATTATTTTTAAGGAAAAAGATAATATGAATAAATGTGAGAATATTTATTTTATTTTCTTTATTATTTGATATTCCATCTGTTGTTTTATTATGAATTTACTTAAACTGATTACTGATAGATTTATTTATAGGTAATAATTGAATAATTTTATTGTTAATAATTTTATTTTATAGTATATATTATTTTCTTTTAATTATAATAATGCTCTAGTAATTTTTTTATGATGTCTAATAAAACTTGCTAGATTATTTGCTGACTGCTATTATATTAAAAATATTTCTAATAATAATAGATATTATAGAAGTTAATTTGTGAATTTTTATATTTTAAGAGAAGTTTATCTATTATTATTTTGATCTTTTCAATATTAATTTACTGATATTATTATAAAACTTGAGTGATTAACATCTTTTTGATTTTATAAGACCTTTTAATTCTTCTAATACATTTTCAAGATTTATATTATTTTTGAATGAAAATTTTTTTGATGATGTCTTTTCTATATAACAATGTTTAAATATTATTATTAATAAAATTTGCTTTTATATACAAGACAAAATTTATACTTAATTTAGCTATTTTGTCATAAAATTTCTGCAATAAATTTTAGTCTTTTTATTAATAATTATAATAGAGAGTTTATAGATGAATCATTATTTCTTTTTGATTTTATATTGCTAATTTATTATGGATTTATTAGTTTTAAAGATATGCTTTATATTTATGTTTATTTTTATCTAAATGTAATCTTATGTTCATTAATAGTATTCTTCAAATTTTTTTATTTTTTATTTATACATACTTGTATATCAGTCTTCACAATTTTTTGATAATTCATCTGCTCTCATTTTTCATTTTTTTTTATAATCATGAGCAAGATATTCTTTACATTATTTATTTATTTTATTATTTTTTTATGCTTTTGAAGAGTCACAGAATTAATGGGTTTATTACTCATTTTATAATGAACTTAGTTTGAAGAATTATATTATAAGTAATCATATTTGATCTTATTAATTATATGATATTATAAATTAAATTAAATTCTAATCTTTGTTATTAGGTTAGAAAAATAAATCAATTTTACATTTAGATACAATTGAAACTTTAATTATATAATGTTATTTTTATAAGGTTAATAGTGATAGATAACAAGTTTATAAGCTAATAAATAAATATTAGAATACAATTTATTGTACATATACTACCCTAGTAAAAGTATCCAATTAATCAATTTAAAATTATATTTTATTATAAATATTATAAATTTTAATATTTAGTTGGCTATCCTTGACTTTCAATACATACTTCTATCAGATATGGTATGCTTTCAATTAAATTAATATAAGTTTCAGATGGAATTTTTCCATTCTTTTTGTAATACTTTTTCAAGTTCATATAAATCTTTTGGATACCTCATCATGTTCAAAGTCTTTATTTTAGTTCATGTCACAAATGTTCAATAGAATTAAGGTCTGGAGATTGAGAAAGCCAATCTGGAAGAATCTTAATATTTTTCTGTATAATCCAATTTTTGACATCCTTTGTAGTATGAACATATGCTTTGATGATACAGTAAGATCATCACTACGTAAAATTGATTATTATTTTTATTTTTATTGTAAAATTTGGTGTATATGTCATAACAAAAAACAAATAAATAAATTTTAATCATCAGAATCAGAGCATTTATTTTAAAAAAAATTCCTATTAATTAATATATCCGATCTCAAAAAAAATCAAAAAGAACTTGACCAGATATTTTTGATAGGATAGTGTATGTATTTTTTTATTAATTAAGATGCAATGATAATTATTTAATAAATTCTATTACATTTTTTCTAGTCTAATTTATTGCTTAATTTTGTTACGTTTTCTATAATTTATAAATTAAGAATTTGCTTTACATTTTTTAATAGGTCTGATTTTATTATTCTACTAAAAATTTTATATTATTTTTTGTTAGATTTTCTAATAACGGTTTACCGTTCCCTAGTTAGAGATGAAGACGGTTTTATCAGTTCTAAATCAGTTTCAAATCGGTTATATTTTGACTCTCTTAAGTAAATTAAAACTATTAAAACTTTGAACGTTAAGTTTAAATTTATATTAATTGAGCATTATGTGATGATCAATTTACATTTTTTTTCTATTATCTTTAATATCTTTAATTTGATGACAATCTGATTTTTGAGTCGACTCTTGGAATTGGTCTGGAGTCAGTTCTGATTCGATTTTTAAAATTAGTTAAAAGTGGTTTGTAAATCAGAAAAACCCAGAATATGCTGAATTTATAATCGATTTCAATTCCAGAATTGACTCAGAGTTGCTCTTTTTGAATCGCTATTCCTAGTATAATATTTGATGACTTGTTGTGTCTCCAACTATACAACTTTTGTCTCATTATACTTTTTATCAAAATGTTTATAAGTACTACTTCTGCCAATTTCTCTGTCGAAGACAAAAAGATTTGATATGAACCAACTTGTTACTTATTTACAGTCTTATTTGCAAGGAAAGAACTTAACACTAAATGACTCTGAAATTCTAAAATTTCATGATGAAGAGATTAATAACTATGTCTTTCTTAGTATAACTGATAATTTGTTTACAAATTTTGACCTTTCATTTGGAAAAAGGTTGACGCTTATTATTTTAATTAATGATTTGCATAGTTAAAGTAAGTTCTATCATAACAAACAGATGTCTTTCATAGCAATATTTTTGTAGTATTTACTTAACCCAAATTTTTTTTTTTTAGAGGGTATTAGTTTAAAACAAGCACTATTGTATATTCTGCCTATTAGTTATTCTGACAAAGCTGTCGATAAACAACCACTACAATTTCATGTGATATAGATCCAACGGAACTTGGTCATTGAAATGACCTTTTTGATGAAGTGAACCAGTTTAATTTCAACGATCAACTGAAATTTGAAAGACCGCAATTTATCCAGTTTGCACCTTTGGTAAATGAAGAGGCCGTTCGTTCTGTTTTTGATGCAAATATTTGTCAAGTATTAAATAAATTGTTGATGCCAGATTATATAATTGAAAGAAGGTCAGATTATATCATTGGTGATCTGAATTTCGCTGTCAACTTTGCTTCAGACCAATTGGTCATGCCAATTGAAGTCAAATGAGAGCACGTTTTAGATGTGATTTTAAGAATGGTTGACGTATTTCATGATTCAGAACATGTTTGTAAGGAAACAGATAAAGTTATTCGACAGATCTTTACCTACATGTCAGAAACTTGTTGTCAGTATGGAATAATCTCAACTTATGAAAACTACTGGTTCTTGTACTGACCAAGAGATTCCCCTTCAAAACTTTTTATTTCAGACCTCTTACATTGGAGTCAACATCACCAACAATTCTTAAGGTGTACACATATGTGATTATGCAGTTATGCAGGGACTATTATTACCACCATCTGAATGTAATTGATGATGGGATGGTCACTCAGTGCTCTACTCGATCAATGTCTAAACAAAATAAACAAAATGTATCAAATTTTTTTCTACTGAAGGATCATCATCTAACGCAGCGAGTTCTAACAAAAAGAGGTCAATGAGATCTAGTATAGCAAAAAATCAGAAAAGCCAGGATAGTGCTCAGAATTTTAGCTTCATGAACTTCACGATAAAGGGTCTATTAGGCCGAGGTCGAAGTGGAAAGATATTCCTATGCGAATATCGCAGAAATACAATTGCCTTAAAGGGTATAGATCTATCAAAAGCCCCATCATATGTTTTGAAAGAAATGCTGAACGAAGTTGAAATCTATAAAATTCTTGCAGATATCCAAGGGAAATACATTCCAAAATTAGTGTGTCATGGTTACTATAGGGGTGGAATGTACTATGTTATTGGTACAACTCTTTTCGGTACCTCTTTAAATAAGTTTAAGCTAATAACGGAATGACAAAGAAAAAATGCTCTTATTGCACTAGAATCAATTCATAATCATGGTGTGCTTCATAATGATATTCGAAAGGAAAATATTTTGTTTGATAACAATACTGATGGTGCATACTTGATTGACTTTGGGATGGCATGTTATTATCCTTATACTAAAGAAAAGTTATTTGATGAAGAGAGACTTAACTTGTCTCGTTTATTAGATCATTAAGAACTTTTATTAGAGTTTGTATTTAGCATTCTGATGCAGTCACGAGAACCATGATGTATTGCAAAATTTTATAACCATTAATGATAAACTTGTTTTATCGCAATAATATAAAATAATAAAATAATTGAAGAAAAAACACCTCATTGATCGTTACACATGCGGAAATTAACATTTTTTTTTTATTTGGATTTGCTACAATGCAACGAGCTGATAATATTATGTTGGGTAGCTTATCATAATAAAATACTGTGATCAAGATATAGCCTATTTCCTTAGGAATTTAACTGACCAATAATGAGCAACTTTTCTTCCGAAAAAATATTTCAAAAATTTATAACTATTCCGTTCTTAATAAGATCTATCGAACATACCGAAAAACATTTACTAAAATGGATCCATCACAAGTTCCAAACCTTTACAAACAACAACGGGGTCCTCCAAAGGTACATTTTTCTCGATTTGAAATATATATATATATTTCTTCAGACCAATTTATAAACTTTTTTAATTCCTCGTTTAGATCAAAAACAAAAACCCCGCACCGATTCAAATTACAGCCGAGCAAATTCTTCGTGAAGCTAAAGAGAGGCAAGAATCTGCAAAGAAAGCGCCTCGTCAAAAGATTTCTGACTTGGAAGAATTGTCAGAATATCGTTTACGTAAAAGAAAAGAATTTGAAGATGCAATAAGAAGGAATAGATTAAATATCGGAAGCTGGTTAAAGTATGCGACATGGGAAGAAAGTCAAAAAGAATTGAATAGGTATTTACTTTATTCTGAACGATTTTATATTATTTTATTCATCTAAGGTACATGTTTATTCTAAATGCGATTTAATGTTTTCTATATAGAGCGCGTTCAATTTATGAAAGGGCCTTAGACGTAGATTCACGCAATGTTACTCTTTTTATTAAATATACCGAAATGGAAATGAAAAATCGCAATATCAATCATGCTAGAAATTTATTTGATCGTGCGGTTACTTTATTACCACGAGTTGATCAATTTTGGTGAGGTTCTTTTAAGATTTAAATATAAATACTATTTATTAATTCGGTTTATAATTGACATGTATCAATTAATTTATTAAAGGTACAAATATACTTATATGGAAGAAATGTTGGGAAATGTCGCAGGAGCACGTCAAATATTTGAACGTTGGATGCAATGGGAACCGGATGAATCCGCATGGAACGCTTATATAAAAATGGAAAAGAGATATGGAGAAATTGATAGAGCAAGAGCTATTTATGAGAGATTTGTTAATGTACATCCGGAACCAAAAAATTGGCTTAAATGGGTCAAGTTTGAAGAGGAGCAGAATGATTTGGGTAAACTTTTTTCGGGAATTTAATAAAGAGTTCAAATTCTAAATTCTCACAATATTCGTCGGTTATTATTTTGTACATAGAAAAATGTCGAGAGATCCTTAGTCATGCCATTGAAGTGTTAGGTGAAGATCATATGGATCAAAAGATATTTATTGCATTTGCAAAATTTGAGACAAAGTTAAAAGAGGTATATAGCCACATTAAATTTTTTTTTCGTCGTTAATTCTAATAACATTCTATATATACCATAATTTGTAGTTTGAAAGAGCACGTGTTATTTATAAATATGCTTTGGATAAGCTATCTAGATCTAAATCAGAATCATTATATAACGCGTACACTCAATTCGAAAAACAATACGGTGACAAAGATGGAATAGAAGACGTGGTAGTTGGAAAGCGGAGGATACAATATGAAGAGGTATTAATCAAATTTTTTAACGTGTAAGATTATTGATTAATTAATTCATGTTTATTTTTCTAAGGAATTAAAAGCAAATCCAAAGAATTATGATATATGGTTTGATTACGCGAGATTGGAAGAAAATGCAGGCGATGCCGACAAAGTTCGTGAAATTTACGAACGCGCTATTGCACAAGTGCCTCCGACACAAGAGAAAAGATTCTGGAGACGATATATATATTTATGGATAAATTACGCGTTGTATGAAGAACTTGAAACTAAAGTAAATTATGAATAAGGCATACTAGAACTTAGAATCTCCTATTTATCCAAAATTTTTTTTAAATAGGATTACGATCGAACACGTCAAATTTATCAAGAATGTCTGAAGATAATACCTCACAAAAAATTCACATTCGCAAAGATATGGTTATTGTATGCACAATTTGAAACAAGACGATTGGACTTACGGACAGCAAGAAAGTTTTTGGGAATGGCGATAGGTTATTAATGATATATCTTTATATTCTTTATGTATGATGAATGTATCATTATTATCGTTTATATACCTAATATTTATTGTAAACAGGAATGTGTCCAAAGGATAGGCTCTTTAAGGGATATATTGAACTTGAATTACAGGTAAAAATTATATATATTTATATAATAAATTATTAAATTTTCCTAATCACGGATTTTATTTATTTATTTTTTTTAAAAAAAAAAACTACTAATTATAAATTAAAGCTACGAGAATTTGACCGTTGTCGTACTCTATATACTAAATATTTGGAACATAATCCATCCAATTGTTACGCATGGATTAAATTCGCAGAACTAGAAAAGATGTTAGGTGATTATGATAGATGTCGTGCAATATTTGAATTGGCTGTAGAGCAACCAGTTTTAGATATGCCAGAGTTGTTATGGAAGGCGTATATTGATTTTGAATTTACAGAAGAAGAATTTGAAAAGACTCGTCTTTTATATCAACGTTTATTGGAAAAGACTGGTCACGTTAAGGTTTGGATTAGTTTTGCACAATTTGAATTGAACGCGGACGAAGGAGACGGGAAAGGTGCATTAGAAAGAGCACGAAAAGTATTTGAAACAGCTTACAAGAGTATGAAAGAAAAAGAATTGAAAGAAGAGGTAGTTTTGAAATTTTTGTGAATAATGGATTTTAGATATAAATCAATCCATTAATATATAATTTTTTTTTTTTTATATATAGCGCGTTCTGCTACTTGAATCATGGAAGGAATTTGAAACCAATCATGGCACTCAAGAAACACTATCAGCTATAGAAGCTAAGATGCCTAAAGTCGTCAAGAAACGACGTAAGCTTGATGAAACTGAAGGACAGACAGGTGTTGCTTGGGAAGAATATTTCGATTACATCTTTCCTGATGATCAAACTCAACAACCGAATTATAAACTTTTGGCAACGGCACATGCTTGGCAACAAAAGGTTTGTATAACTTATCAAATTTTATTGGCTATTATGAAAATTGAGGTGATTAAAATTGAATTTTTTTTTTCATTTTATTATAGCAACAACAGCAGAAAAAGTAAATATGTTCATAATTGGTTCATAGAAAAAAAAATAAAAATAAAAATATATAATAATAATTTCTTAACATATCCCTGATAATAAATAAATAAATAAATTTTTCTTACTGTGTTGTACTTCTATTACGATTAAAAGGCCATCCCTTCATGGTCTTTCTTCTTTCTCCAAATACTATTGATCCTTTACGTTCTTTAAGTGTTGGTCGTTTTTCAATAACTGGTATTTCTGTAATTGTATCGCCATTAGGACTAATGGGGGGATAGTTCCCGTTACTACCTTCCGAAGATTCGGACATCCGTTTATTATAATTAATTGAATGATTTGACATTGACATATTGCCTTGCGTATTTATAGAATTGCGTGAATTATTATTGAAAGTTGCTGCTGCTGCTACACGCGTTATAACTGATGAGTTTGTAGGTGGCATGGGTGTTGTCTGTTCAGCATTCATAGTATTCATAGGTGAATTCGATATAAAGAAAGGTTTATTGGTATCTTTTATTGGAGGCGGGAAAACCAGAGATGATGCGGAAGATCGTGATAATGTCATTACCTTTGACTCAGCCAAGTTTCGGCGTTCTGCTAACCGATTTATTTCTTCTGTAAAGTTTTTTAGGAAAACTTTTTTTTGGGGTGGAAAGAATAAAAATTTATTTAACAAAAACTTATTATTATATAAACCATTAAAATGTTATCATATATACATACATTTAACCAAAGTATCGTGTAAAGGTCGCATGTCTGCAGAGACGAGACGATCATGTATTTCCAAACATCTATCAATAATATCAACCTATATAGATATATATTAAAAAAATTCATTAAAATCGTTTCTTAAAAAAAAATACAACAAATATTGAAAATTATAATTAATGTTAACCTGTTCATCAATAGCTTCTTTTAGTTGATTTACAAATACTCCTTTATCCGGATTAGTTGTTAAAAAGTCATCTCCGAAGAAGGCTTTTTTGTACATTGGAACACCCCCATTTACAGGTGCATCTACCGCCCCGTTCAATGACATAGATAAGGGATTGGTATTGATTTTACCAACACCCTTGGACGATGTGAGAAAAGCATGATATTTTGCTTCCAACATTTTCAATTCGCGATTCTTAGAATTCATGGCTGCCACTGCATTTTCAATTGGAGAAACTTCAATCACAGTATTTTCAATTATTTCAGATCGGCGAAGCACGGTTGGGAAATGATCTTCTGACACCATAATGGTTTTTTCCGTCCATAAATCCAAAAATTCATTTGAAGATTTCACCCCGTCAGGATTTTTATTTACGGGTCTTGAAAAACTAAATGTATTTACTGAATTGTGTTCATAATACGCTTTGATGGATGAAGGAACACCACTTTTGAAAACAGGATGTTTACTATCAGGTTCAGGTACAACAGCGGTAACCTGTAAAAATTGCCCATCTTCATAAAGGATCTCATCTGAAGGAGTACAATTTGATTTTAATAATGCTGCTTGGGAATGTTTATTTAGCATACGCTCACAAAAAGCTCCAATTTTCTCCCATTCATAACCACGATAAATAAATTGTCGATTTTGCAAACTTGCAGGAAATCCTCGACCATAAAATCCTACACGGAAATATTCGCTGAAATATCGTTCCTTCTTAATTACATTCTCGTGTAAAACAGCCTGTTGCTTTAATATGTTACTTAGACGTTGGTAATCATAAGTCGTATATTCAAAATGACGCGCCAATTCCTTACATATCTCAATCCCACATTCCCAAGCTTTACCCTTAACAAAATAGTCCAATATTTGTATATATAATCGTTCTTTCCTATCAAACGGCGATTGTTTTGGGAAATCCATTTCAGGTAATGCTTCAACTTCAGAATTTGGATCCCAATCATATAAATCTGAATGTAATTTAAGCGTTAATGCAGCTTCTACAAAATTATGACTATGAACTTGCAACTGAACGAGTTGATGTACATATTTAATATAAATTTGTTCTCTATCGATAGATTTTATGAATTTCATCAATTTCAATGTACACATTATACGATCATCCTGGAATTCTTCTCCCTCTGGCAAATCACGAACACCTAATAATAATTCTAAGAATTCGCTGAGTGAATCTAAAAATTTTATTACTGTTTCACGTAAAGCTTTTTCAACCGAGTTATTCTCAAAAAGACTACGTAACTGAGCTATAAAATATGCTCGCGATATTTCATCTCCTTTATTCTCTGACATAAATAATTTATCTAAAGTATCGATAATATCCGATTCCATCTGTTTGAAATCCTCATCCATTGTATACTGAGTAAGAATCATACTAAATAATACTGTTATGGCGGCGGAACGTAATTCATCATGATGAGATAAACATAACTCTAAAATTGGTCCCAATAACGTATTAATGAACCGAACTTGATATCCACCCATTTTCCCATCCTTTCCATGCTCCCATCCTATAGCATCCCATAATGTGGACAATAATTTTGCGGCTCTTCCTCGAAGATCTCCAGCCAAGCGCCATATTGCACGACGTTTTTGTGGTGTAAAATTTTCAATTATTAGGTGTTTACTTGTTAACAAGGCTAATAAGCAAGTGAAATACTCCCGCCACAATTGTTCGTTAAATGTATCTGGTGCATCTTTGTCAGGAATGTAATTCTTCTCCATTAAAGTTGAAATAGGCTCAAGAAATTTTAAAAATACTTTATGAGCCATTATATTCATGTTCAACCATGACTCCGGAAAAGCTTCATTTAAAAGTATGGATCGAGAAACCAGGAATAATAAAGTTAAAAAATCTGCTGTTGCATCATGCCCTTCCCTATAGTAAGTAGATAGCAAATGCTCCTTCATATGTTCCTGGGATAGTAAAAACATGATCTGTAGTATTACAGCAGCTATTTCTCCTAATCCTGACGAGAATGAACTCTGTAATGGAGAGAGTAAAAATTCCTTTGAATGTCGGTATGAGCTCACGGTTGGTGTCGGAGTTGTTATACCGGACAATGGGTATGACCAGGAAAACATCGCCGAAGATAATACAGCGCCACTAGACGCAGTTCTGTCTCGTTGAGGATGTATCTCATCAGCCGTAATATGCAGCTCTCGGTATGACTCGCAAAGTTTTACGACGAGTGGTAGGATGACCTTTACATTTTCTATTTCACACTCCTTAGCTGCTTTTTCGGTTGACCTTTCGATTGAACATTGTAAACTTTCCAACATAACGGCAATAATGGTCACACATAACCGTATACCATCTTGCCATTGCATTCTTGCAGAATCACTGTCACCATTTTGTTTACCGGTTCTTTCCCACTTGCCCATATGATCTGCAACCCACTCAACGACTCTTCGTAAAAGGATTGCGCGAGATTCTGCATTTTCAAATAAAGGTCCACGACAAAATTGAAGAATTACCAATAATTTGTATGCTAACAACTTGCCTTTTGGCAACCTTACTGATTCCGTAAACCGGATTGCTATCTGTACAAGATCATCGGGTGTAAAACATTTCCCAAGATCTGCAAAAATGGAAGCGAAATGTTGTAATGCTAAAGTTTGCGTGCCAATTATGGATTGAGGTGTTGTTATAGACATTAACCTGTCAACGCTCCTAAACAAGCTAAAAAGTTCTTTTTTGAATTGCTCTTCAACATAATTACCAGACAATCCCATATTGGATTCTTTTGTTCGTTGAAGTTCACGAGATCGCATTATTATCTTAAATATGTATTGCCAGACCTTTATAGCTGAACGTAAACTTTGAGCAGTTTCTGGACTAGTTGGATTAGATACAAGTCGATTCATAGAACGAATCAAATGAGAAGACGCTGCCGCACATGAAAAATGCTTTTCAATATATACATCAAGCACTGGCCTAAAGTTCATAAATCGTCTATCAGATACGATTCCAAGGATTGTAACAAGGGCATTGAATATTAAATCATCTAGCTCTCCATGTTGATTTCTTGTTGAGACAAGTATACCAAAAAGTGCATCAAAAATATCCTGGAGAAATTTAACTATCTCTACCTCACCTACAAAAGTGAATTTCTTCAAAACTGACATCATCTCGTTTATATCTGACATAAGTTGCTTTTCCCAATTTAATAATTTAAGGAGAACTTCATTTTGTGTGTATTTTGTCGAACATAAAAATGTCCCAATTACTACTGTATCTTTAGACGAAGGAAACATTTTATGTGAAGAATGTGAATTTATAGATGAATGTGTTGAAACTGTATCAGAAAATGTCGCCGTAGGAGACCATGATGCTTTAAGATATACCGAAGGATTGATCCATTGCTTATCATATTTATACAAAATAAGTGAATGTTTTCCATCACTTATAAATGCTCTGTTTTCGGGAAATAAAGGCATATATGCGAATGCGAAAATTTTATCCTCCTTTTTATCTTTTGTAGAACGATGTCGGAAAGTAAAAAATACATGTGCTTGTTCAAATAATTCCACTGGTATATTTAATTTAATCAATTCACCCCATAAAGGGTTATTGGAATGATAAAAAACTAAGGAATCGAATTGTGAAACTTTAGGTTCACCAGCTCCTTGTGAGATCACATTTTCCAAGACTTCACCTGTGTTTAATTTTACTTCGGCTGTCATTTGAATATTTTTGGCTGTTGTAGAACGACCTTGCGTGAAATCTCCTGACAAAAGTTTGAGATAAATTTCATTTCTCGTGTCACCGGGAAATACAACATCAGCAAATCCAAGACGTGATGTAATCGGAATATCTTGAAGTAACGCAGGATTTTCTTTGATTATAATTGCAGTCTCACCATAATATGGTCTAAGCGAGACACTGACCATTTCAGCACGTGGTGACTTTTCAAGCTCCTTAGCACGGCTATTTATAATGTCTTCGTGTAAGGTGGCAAATGTTGACTCTTGAACAGGTACATATATGGGCATCACATGTTCACTGAGAGTTTCCTTTTCTTTCCCTTGAAGAAGGTGACTTATTTCAAGAACAGCACATCCAAAAGGTCTACGGAAAGTTTGTGGTATCGATCTTCCATTGGATATCGATAATTGATCAGCTTGGTCCATATCCTTTGTTGGTTTAGAAAATAATGACGTCATCGAACCACCTTCCTTTGTATTTTCTTTATCTTTATCAGATAACTTCATACTTCCAGTACGTACAATTCTGCACACGAGGTAAATTTGTTCCTGTATGTCATGAGGCGAAAGATCCGTAAAAATGGTTCGAATTTTCCCAATTTTGCTTTCGTCTTTTGGAACACCATTATGATTTAATATAATGAAATATTCTTCTGTAATAAATTTTGAGTCATTTTTGGTGTATAAAGAAAAATAAAGTTCGGTATATTCGCCAGGAGCTGAAATAGAAGCAACCCAAGCTTTTAAATCTAAAAATACATGATAAAATTTCGGCGCATGACTAACGTTTTCAGTAGTCGTTGAACCTTGTGAATGAAAATAATTACTACCGGAAGGTGTCAACAAGGAAGGGCTTGTAGGACTCATAAGAAGTGGTTCAGATTTTGATTTATCCACATTTAAAAGCGACAATTGAGAATGTAATTGATAAAGTCTAATAGCAGATATATTAGTCTCATCCGCCAAAAATCCCCTTTCTGGATTTCGGACAATTATATCCAAATCCTGAATTAAATTTCCGGAAACTAATTTATTAATGAGTTCTTTTCGTAATTTACTCAATTCATCTTGAGATAAAGTCTGCGCTAGTAATTGACGACGTCCTTGTAATAGATTATTTATTTGATCTTTAACTGTTCTGAACATTTTGTACTTTCGCTCTTCAAGATATTTTGGTAAAAGGCTACTCCATTCTCTCACCGTGCTAGCAATCTCATCTACCAATGGTTCGGTTTTACCACTAATTGTATCATCACCGCATTTAAGAGATGGTAAAGGAGGTGGAGGACGATTAATTCGTTCACCTTCTGGACTGGAATCGCTACTATTCGTATTATCTACTTCGAATTCTAAATCTTCTAAATATTCTTTTATATAGACATGATTCATCGGAAAAATCCCAACATAAACTTGAGGTTCCTCCGTTTGACGTAATTGAGAGACGACATAACCACGATACCAAGCTCCTTGTTCCTCAAAAACGTATACTTCATCACCAACTTCGAGACTAACTTGGTATGATACAATATATGAATTGGAATTTTCAGAGGATATCGATGATGTGTCAGAAGAACCGTTTGTATAAGACAAACCATTAGAATCGGTAGCTTCAGGAAAGGGTGTTTCTTCTTGTTTTTCTGGAGGATCACTCGGAGAATTATCTTGAATATCTTCTTGAGGTTCTTTTGTTGAATCAGACGAATTTGTTTGTGCCCCTGGTGTGAAAGGATATATGGCAAAACCATAACCAAATCTGGGCAAGGGTGTCCAAACAGGTGTTGATGTCATTTTTAATTCCATGCGATTACAATTAAGTAAATTCAAAAAAAAAAAAAATTGATCTATGCACTATCTTGATGAGAAACGTTTCTGGCTTGTGGTTTCGTTATGCGAAAAGCAATACGAGGTTTTAGGGTTCGAATGTCGAAAGGAATGATAGGAGTAAGCAAGTTGTAATATAAAGGAAGGTCTTCCAACTGTCCGCGAGATTTTTTTTTTTGTAAAAAAAAAAAAAAAACAAAAAAAAGAAAAAAAAGAAAGAAAAAAAAAAACATTAAAATACAATCGCAAAAAAACTCCAAAAGTGGATCGTGTACTCCACCTGCAAGGTGACTTGCACCGTTATGATTCTCCTAATTGAAAAGGAGATGATGGAAATGTAAAGCGTTTAATTAAAAGAAAAAACATACAACATAAGGTTAACCGTAGTCTATGCAATTTATGAATATACACGCTACCACCACGTTTTTTTTGATATGTATCATTTTGGTAATACACACCGATTTATTTTTCCAGAAACGAATATAAATTGATTGTCATTTTCCTGTATATCTCTTTATTTATTACATTTTTTAAATGAAAATTTACTATCATCATACCAAAATTTTATTATAATATCATATTAATGTTCTAAGGAAACCGAAGAAACGGTTTTTTTTCTTTAAAGTAATTTGCAGTAAGATAACTAATAGAAAATTATAATCATAAAAAATGCCTAGTTCTATCACTTCAACCAATCCCTCAGAATTGTCGGCAGAATTACTTCAAGATGAAAATTTTTCAGACTTGAATATTAGCGAAATACTTGAAGACATGGATAAGGCAGAGGGAGCATTAAATGAGCTTGATGAGAGGCTTGATAATCTAAATGCAAAAATAGATGCACTTCTCGAAGAACAAGCTCCTAATGAAATTAAGTCAGCTGAAGAGGAGAAAACTGAAGTGAAACAGTCTGAAGAGAAATCAGATAAAGAGAAAAATTAGATCGACTTAGATTATCTATACCAGTTTTTTAAATATCGAATAAAAATTTAAAAATGATTAACAGAAGGATTATTACTCTCGTGGTTACACAAATGATGAGTATAACAAAATTTATTTTAGTTTTTATCAATAATAAATTCAAGGAATTGTATTTTTATAATTTAAAAATTTTTTTCAAAAAAATATTATTATTATTGAACTTAATTATCTTATATACTAGTTTTTAAGTACCTAATAAAGGTTTATCATATATCTTAATAAAAATTTTTAAAATGATTAGTATGGATTGTGGTTACACGAAATGATGAATCTTTTCGTGATGAAATAATGAAACACATCCTGTCACTTTTATTTTAAAAAATTATGTTGTTATTCCTTCCCACGACGCGCATATTCTTCTTTAATCGAAAGTTTGTTCCATAATATACAATAGTCCTATAAATTTAATATTAAAAAAAGAGGAGGAAAATTTACTAATAATGTAGATTGTGATAATTATATATAATAAATTTATGATTAATATCTTGTTATACTTCTCAACTTACAATATACGGTCGGTTATTACAATTTCGGCTCTTTTTAAAATTCAATTCGAGATATTTTAATCTTCAGTAATTTTCCTCGGGCGTACATCATTTCGAATTGGAATTTTTAACCCTTGTTTTGCAAAAGCTTTGGAGAGTTCCGTTGATTCTAGAATGTATTTAATATGATCAGCATCGTAGATCGTAAGTAAAATTTATAACGAATTTTCCTAACCTGTCATCCCAGGAAATTTTTTTGCTGAATATACAGTAAAAGGATCAGAATACGTAGTGGCGATTATTTCTGTTCTTGTATTGATTAACCGGTCTTCACTATAAAATCAATGCATATACAAAATTATGAATTTCTGTGGAAAAAAAGAGAAGTTTCTTAGAAAGATCATGAAGATACGCACGTTCCCAACTTCATCAAAGAAAATTTTAGAGTGTATTTCCCTTCTGTACGTATAGAGAGATCCGGAAAACAAAAGTAACATCCTTGTTCTCCCGTGGTATTCTTAAGAATAGCTGGCGATGAAACAAGTGATCCCATAAGTACTCGCGTTGTTTTTGGTGGGTTGCTAATCACATTTCGTTCTTCTCGGCCATCTTCAGACCAAAGTGTGACATGAAGAACGAAAAAAGGATTTTGCAACATTCTAATGTAATATTATATAAAATAAAAAAAATTATTAGTACATTAAAGGAGTATAAAAAGATACATGATGTTGGTAAATACACACAACCTTAAGTTCGTGCTACATATTGAAAATTATAAAAAGTTATTGCTTAAAGAACTTGTAGAGAAATTCAAAATGTTATCTCAAACTCACCCAGTGTCAGGAATCCCCTTCTCATCAGTTACTACTAATTGTACGATCGGCGGTGGGTCGATCGGTCGTCGATCTTTTTCACCAAATCCACACATTCGAGCGCGCAAAGGTTGCTGACTAACTATGAGAGTATATGTCCTGCATAGGATGTTCCGATAAAATTGTAATGTTAATAAAAGATATAAAGATATTAATCAAGAATCATACTATGAATATTTTCAGATGATCAGACTTCTCATAAAAAAAAAAAAAAAAAAAAAAAAAAAAACTTGGGTTTATAAGACCCAAAGTATATAGATCAAAATAAGTCATTCACATTTATAGTCTTTGCTTGCTATCTTGCACACCTTTTATCTTCTTCCTCTCCTGCTGTCGGTGGATCGAAGGCACCAAACCGTTCTTTTTTGAATCGTGCTTTATGTAAGATTGGTACAGTTGATTTTGTTATGAAAGTCGAAATCTTATTTTTATCAATACCCTCGGAAGTTGGTGCGTTCGCGTTAGATTTTGAACGTTTATCCCCAAAGTCTATAGGTGGCGCGGGAGGGGGAACTGGAGGTGCTATGTTTGGGTTCATAGATGCGGGGTGATATGACATATAATGGTGGGAGTGATGATAATCGTAATATGGGTGGTGCATGTGACCAGGTGGAGGTGGAGGTGGAGCCATATGAGGAAGCATTGGAGGAGGATGGGGATAATAACCTTCAGGAGGAGGAGGCGGATACTCTCCACGTCCAGCACCGTGGTATTCAGAATGAAGGGGTGCGCCAGGCTGATACATTGGTCAAAAAAAATATGTATGAAAAGGAATTGTGATAATGTATACAAGAAAAGAATAATGGCTCAAAGGAATAAATTGTTATAAAAAGCTACAATTTTAAAAACGAAAAAATTTAATGTTTTACTAATTTATATGGAAGTGAGTACTAAAAATATACAATAAGCTAAATAAAGAAAAGAAAAAAAATAAAATAAACAAATAAAAAGCACATCGTATTAGATTTTAATGACAATTAAATATTCGGAAAAATATACTTTCCCTCTCCCGCTCAATAATTGAGTCGATGCTGATTGGCGTTTGCAATTTGCACAAAAGTCTAGATAAAGCATAGTCTATTTAGTCTGCATAAGGTCTATTCTAGGTGAGACAAAAATGCCCCGATTCGAAATTTGAGTCGTTTCGTGATTGGTTCCTTAACAATGGTTTCCTAGCCGGAGTGAAGTCGATTACACAAAATCTCGATAAAGCAAATACCAGTGTTAATTTTTTTTTAGTTAAGATTGCTCCGGACTTAACAAGTTATAATAAACTAGATTAGGAATTCGTAGTCCGAATCTTTGTGATTACAAAAATTTTTGCCTAGTTTTATAGTGTGGTTTTAGCTCCAAACCTCTATCGGAATTGATATTATCTTTCTGTATATTCTTGATTAGTATATTTAATTGGATATAAATACTATTTCTTTTATATTTATTATTCGTTTTAGGACAAGCCTTAGGTCCAATCAATTTTTTTTTTAATTTGAGAATTTGAAAATTTTGATTGGTCAATTAAAACAAGTTTCAATAATATAGGCGTTTCCTAGTATTTAAATCAAATTTGATTATAAAAAGATATAATAGTAAATAATAGTAACATTTTTTCCATCTTATTAAAAAATCAAATTTTTTATATAGTAATCTTTTATATAATGATTTACTATTAAAGTATTATTATAATAAATAATTATTTTTTATAAAAAAAATAAAAAATCAATACTATTATTAGTCACCAATATTTCTTTAAACTAATTGGTTTAAAGAATCACTGGAAACTTAGATTAGGTTATGAAAATAATGACATAATCTAGTGGTAGGTCATAATCAAATATAATAATATAATTTATAGGTAAAACTATATTAAGTGATAATGTTATAATTTAGTAATAGTATTATAATCTAATTTCATAACCTAATATTAATTATATAACCTAATTTCATAATCTTATAATTGATTCATATCTATTATTGATTTTATAATGTAATTTTGAAGGGTTTCTTTTTAACTTTCTAGTTATTATTTTAGTTATTACCTACTATATTATAATATATAATAATATAATCTAATGGTAATTTCATAATCTAATAGTAACTGATAATATTATAATCTAACAATACTTTCATAATCTAGTTATAATTATTTTCTGCTTCTTTTATTATCAAGAGCTACCTATGTATTGATCTAATTCAGCTTTTGTTTTATTTTAAGGAATTATCCATTCACTTACCTATATTTACACCTTTTTTATTACTAAAAAAAACTATATATATGTTAGTCACTTTTACTTTTTTTTATAATCAAAAAATATATTACTTTATTAATGCTCAAGTATTGCAATGATTCTTTGATCAACGTTAGCTAATACTATAATATAACTATGACTAATCTTTATAGTACATATTTAAAAGATCTATTTAGAAACATAATAATATCAGGAGAGTATGTAAAACTATCTATAAGCTAAAAAGATTCTATTAATTTGTCAGTTCTAAATTATTTATAAATATTAAATTATTTCATTTTAAGCTTAGTCAGAAATTATAAAATAGTACTGGTTAAAATTAAATTGTATCTTATTATATCAGTTTTATATTAGTTCTGAGAACCTTACTAGTAATTTCAAAGCTTAATTAATAATTAATTAGAAAAAATATTAGAGATATAATATGTTTTACTATTTTTAGCTCATTTAATTATCAATAATATGTTATTTACAATTTAATTATTTTTTGATATAAATATATCAATTTAATTATAACATACGGTAAGTTATAATTAAATAATATATATAATATATTTTATTTTAGAAATTCATCCTAATAAAGTAATCATTAGAATAAAAACTAGAATAAGAATTAATATAAATTTTTGCTATTAACAATTATTACTAATATTATTATAAAGTTTCTTGTCATTATGAAAAATGTTTGATAATAACGTTTTTGGTGATACCTTATATACTTTTTTTAAAGTTATATAATAATACCTATTTGAAAATTATTTAATAGTTTTAAAAAATATGAAATAATTATAAATTTTATTACTAAGTTTATTATTAAAAAGTATTATTAAAATTTTTTTAACAGTTTGTCACTGGTTATTACTAGTGTCATTAGTTCTATATAATAATTAATGATAAAATTAATAATATATTCATTATGCTTTTTAAGATTATTAGATTATTTTATTTAGTATTACTAGTATTATTAGTAAAAAAATTCAAATTTTTTCTTGTTATTTCTATAATATTATATTATAATAAATATATAATATATATGTGAAATATGTATAATATATGTATATTATAGAAAAATAAAAAAAAATTAAAAACTCAGATTTTTCTAATAATACTAATGATATTAGTAATACTTATCAAGAAAAGTTTTTGTATTATAAGTTTTTATTATCAGTTTTTTAGTAATATTAATAATAAGTTATATTATTTTATATTGCTTTTATTTATATTTAATATTCCTATAAGTACAAGTATTAAAGCTAATTTAACTAGCTTTTTCTGATTTTACTACAGAGGGTGGATAAAAGTATTTAAACACCATTTTCTATATCAAATTGCTTAATAATTACTGATTCAAATTAAATTAAAATTTTATATGTATTAAAATATAATCTCAATTATATTATATAAACTTTCAAGTAATTTAAATCAGTAGTTGTTAAAATATATTATTAATTTCATAATTTACAAATTACAGAAAATAAATATTTAAAATCCACTAATTCAAATTTAATCATAATTTTATATATTAATAATATTATTTTAAACTGTAATTATAAGAGTTTTATATAATTTTAATTATATTTTTTTATAGATGTAATAATGCAAAATTTTATTATAAAATCAATTTTAATAAATAAATATATAAAAATCTTAAAATAAATATAAATATAAAAAAAATAAAATTTTGCTTCCTAAAATTTCTTCACTAGTTCCTATTAACTAATTAATTATTTTATTTAATTTTAATCACAAAGATTTATTGAATAATCATTATTATTAAATATATAATTTTAATTAGTTTTATTTAAGACGCAGTGATGTAAAATTTTATTATAAAATCAAATTTAATAAAAAAAAACATAAAAATTTCAAGACAGATACAAATGTAGAAAATAAAATTACTACTTAATATTTTTCGCTAGATAAACTAATTCCTATTAAATTAATCAGTTATTTTATTTAATTCTGATTACAAAGATTTATTGAGTATTTATCATTACTAAACTAAATAAATAGAAAAGATTAAAATAACTAATTATTACTGATCTAAAAAAAGCTTAATGATAATTATATTTATATGATTTGTTTAAAAGAGAAATATGATTTACTATATTACTATTATGATTAAAGAGAAGTTAGAAAACTGTTAATTGAAAAATAAATATTAAAGAAAATAAAAATAAGATTATAAGCTTGATTAAAAATAAAATTAAAGAATAGTGTAAAATTTGGAAATAATAGAGGAAGAAGATTTAATAAAAGATGTTAAAGTTTCAAAAAGAATAGAAAGAATAATACCTTTAATAATATTAATAAAGGTAAATCTATAGAAGTTTGCTTTGATAGATTATATATCATATAAAGGGTTAAAAAGTTTATTGATATTTTAGGAAAAATCATTCTTTGAAGTTTAAATAAAAATTTGTTATTTTAAATTGATTATAAAATTAGCTATTATTGATTTTAATGTGATCTTAATGACTAAACATATCTATATAATTAAAATTTTTATTTATTATTATATTTACAATATTTTTAAATAGAAGAGTATAAAGCTAATTATGTAATTTTTATAAATTAGACAGTAGACAGTTATTCTAAAAAGAATTTAAGTTTATGATTATGATTTCTGATTTTTTTGAAAGAAATTATGTTAGCAGAACCTGATTGTATAAACTTAAAAGTGAAGATCTAATTTATATTTAAGTATTAATATTTAATATTTTATTTGAGATAATAATAATTAGTAAAATATAATATTTGATATTAGTAAAATCTTTCAAAAAAGCACGTAAAAAATAATATAAAAACATATAATTAAAGTAAAAAATATATCATATAAAAAGAATGAATTTAAAGTGATAATTGTAAAGGAGAAGAATATAAAGAAGATTTAGTAAGACAATTAGTTTTATTATTATAAGGATCATTAACTTTTAAAATAAATAAGATGATTTGTTATTTTTCTAAAAATTTAAAAGTATTACAGTCAATTCTTGATATAGCGAACTCTTGATATAATGAATTTTTTGAACAAATATAATAAAAATACTCTTGTTATAGTGAATTAATCAATCAAATCTCTTAAAATCTTCATTATAGTCTTATAGCGAAGTTGAGGTCTAGAACATAGAGTTCGTCATAACAAAAATTGACTGTATATCAAAAAATATAAAAGAAATTCTAAATATTAAAGAAAGATAAAGGAAAACATTAGTTCTAATTATATAATTATTAGAGTAAATAAGAGCTAGACTATTAGTATTAATAGTAATTGATGATGAAGTAAGGTAAATAACAAAAACAAACAAAAGAGCAAATTTTAGTATTAATAAAATTAGCCTAAAGAATAAGAATGGTAATGAAAAATTTTATATTAATAAAATTATAAATTAAATAAAAGGTTAAGCTTAAAAAATAAAAGATAAAGAGAAAATAAATCTATAAAAATTATCAGTATAAAAAGTTAATATTTTTTTAGATTACAATAAATGATAAAAATTAATTAAAGTAGTACTAATAAAAATAAATTATTAATAGTAACAAATAGAAATATAATCTTTAACAAAAAGAATGATTATTAAATACTACATTTATTTTAGGCTGAAATATAAAGCATATTTCTGATATAGGTTATTATTTATATAATCAAATTAGATACTAAAATCATAATATAAAAAGTAAATTAAAAAAATAAGGTTTGTTTTTATTTTTATTTTGATTTTCTAACTATAAAATATTAAGCTTTTTTAAAATTCAATGAAACTCTATTAAGTGAATCTGTGACTAAGATATATGTAATGCAAAGGAAATTCATAAATGATTATGTATTCCTTTGTGTAAATATGAATAATATATCAGTTTATTATGTAAAACTGCTAATATTACTATTAGTCATTCTTTTGATTACTCAAGAAAATTATTTGCGAACTAATGCTATTATATCAGAAAAATTCTAAATACAACTATTTTATTACTAAGGTAAATTTAAGGCTAAATTAAAAGAAAAAAGTCTTGAACTTGAGGTTAACAAATATATAGTATATCATAAACTTAAAAACTTTAAATATATTTTTATTATATTAAGAAATATTTCTCTCTTAACTTAGAAAGTGAAGAATATTAAATTGTTTTAGCTATATGATTATTTACGTTATAATTAAAGTTGCTTGTTTAAACTCATTTTAGATTTGACAAAATATCTAAACTATAGTTTTGCTAAATTTTTACTAAAGTTTTGATATAGTTTCACATTTTTATAAACTTTGATATAGTTTTTTCTTTTCTAGAATTTCACAGATTTTTTAATAAAATTTTAATATAATTTCACTAAATTTTATCTTTTCCATTTAGACAACTTGTAAAACTTCTAGGCAACTTTAGTTACAACTAAAGAAAGTTATTTTTTCTGATAAAACAATATTTTAAATATTTAAAACTACTATTCATGTATAATTCATGATGCATAATCAGTTACTCTATAATAAAGCATTCATTTAAGATATATATTTGGATAACAATTAGCGTTAAAGAAAAAGTTGGCATTTATTTGTTTACAAAAAAATTTGAACTGTCATTTGTACTAAAATATTTTAAGTAATTATTTATATAATGATATAATAACAATACTAAATTGCAACTAAGTTTTCTAAAGACAATGATCTAAAATACATTTCACAAAATGTTTAAAATAACTTAAAAATATCTTCTAGAAAAAGTTCTTTTTAGCTTTTATATAATCTAAACTTAAATTCTATCGAAAATATATAGGCTGTATTAAAGAAAAAGGTGAAAAAAGAATTAAAAATATAATGGTAAAAAAAATTACCTGTGATGTTTTTCTTAATACAATTTAGCAAATATGAGATAATCTCAATAATGGTGTATTATTTTAGTAAATTAATAGTATATCAAATTGGATTTAAATATGTATTAATATAGAAAAAAGATACACAAAATATTAATTAATTATTAAAAAATATTCTATTAGTATTATTCTTTTAAATAAAAAAATAAAGTTTATAATATTATCAAAAACTGTCTCTGTCATTCTTTTTACCAGAAATATAGATGCCTGCCAAAACCTTTTCAAAATAATTTCGTTATACCCTTTTCTATATTTTTAATATAGTTTTAACAGTTTTAGCTTTTATCATATCAAATGGGTTTCATCGTATCTCTTATTATGATTTTAATATAATTTTGTCTAAGTTTTAACTATTATTAAGAGGATTTATTTCTCATCTATAACTAGAAATTATATATTAAGGATTAAAAGAAAAAATAAGTTTTTAATAGGATATAGTTCTAGGTAATATTACTTAGCTTAGTCTATAAGAGTTTAAAATTTTCTTTTAAGAATGTATACTTTGTTATTATTAATAGATGTAAAATAAATGACGTCTATAATTTAAAATAAATTATCATAAGACTATTATTTAATAATAAATGTATTAAAATTCTAAATGAACTCTGATAAATTAAAAAGCAGCTAAGGTCGAATAAATATGTTTTATTTTTAGATAAAAATCTAGAATCACTATTAAAAGTAGTATTATTAATAAAATGTTATATAGTAACTTTATTTAAGATGAATTAAACTTTTAATAATATACTATTCAAAGTATAAAAAATTATAATAATTAGTATTAAATAGAGTTTAAATAATAACTTAAGGTATCATTTATTAGTATCAGTAGAAGAAAAAGTCAATAATCCTTTAGAATATAAAATTAGTAAAATAATATTGTAGTTTTAACTGATTTGAATAGATTGGATTTTTGAGAATTATTTGTTAAAATAGGATAAACTAACTAGAAATATTATTAGAGATATTTTATTTACTTTAAGTATTTAGTCATAATAATTTATTATATATTTTTTTAAGTTTTAGATATAAAAACATATTCTTTAAATGTAGATAATTATTTTTTATATAAAATGATAGATTGCAATATATAAATATCTTCTTAAATAAAAAAATTAGATAATATGGAACTAGTATCATTTATTGAGAAAGGAACTTATAAATAAAAAAGGAGCATATTATTATTTAAAGCAAAGTAAAGGATAATATATATTTATGCACTATAAAAAATTTTACACTCATGTGATTATTGCATTTTTCTATCTGTCTATGTGATTTTTAACTAATAAAATCTCTGATTTTAGAAAGTATAAAGATTGCTTTAAATTTAACAATAGTTTCTATTTTCTAGTATAAGTAATTGTTACGTTTCAAATTATAAAGTTATGAAAGTTAATAGATTATAAAATCATTGTAAAACTAATAAAAATTCTGTACTTGTTTAAGACATATTTTTGTGATTAAAGATAAGTATTATTTTGAAGAATTTATATTAATAATAAGAATAAAGTGTTGAAGTTTTAAATATAATATATTAAATGACAGATCATTAAATTCATATAAAAGTTTATTATGTAATATACTATTATATATACTTTTATTGAATTTTAATTTATATTTAAGGAATATATAAATATAAAAAAAGTGCAAAACATTTTTTTAAGAAAATACTATTAATTAAGAGGGATATTCCAATTTTAAAATGAGGACTTGATTAAATAAATATTTCAATTATTATCAGTAAATGGTTTAAATTTGTACTTTAGAATAAAATTAGTGATTTTATTTTCAATTTATTATTTGACAAATTTCTTATTATAGAAAGCTAAGATCCAGATTTCTAAATATTTTGTTGATTTATTTGTCTTTTTAGTCAAAATAGAGATTAATTTATTCAAATAAGAGCTGTGAAAAGAAATATCTGAAGTAATAGTTTCTGAGGTTAATATAAAAAACTTTATAAAATCTTGTATTAAATTAAGATCAAAGAATAATTACATTATATTAAAGATTTTTTCAAATTTTATTCTATTATTATTGATCTAAATAATATTGTCTATATTTGCAGAATTAGAGATAAAAGTAGAAATAGGTTTAGTTTTGTCATTGATAATATTCAGCAACTATAAAACATCTATTTTATAGCTGAAATTGAATTACTGTATGTGTAATAAAAGTGGATTATAATATATTATTCAGAGTAAAAAAGAAATGATCTTTTCTGATCAATTTCTATCAATATATTATAGAATTTGTGTTATTATAAGTAGTAAATATACTATTTTTTCTATTAAAAAAAGATTAATAATTATTATGATAAAGTTATTAGGAATTATAAGATGAGTTAAAGCTTTCTTAAACATAAAAATATTCACTCAGTTATATATTTAAATATATCTTAGAATAAAAGATAAAAATCAGACTTTTGTATTTAGGCATTTTTTTTTTTAATTGATAAAATTCTAAAATATTATTGATAATATGAAGGATTCTAATATAAATTAATATAGTAAACTAATAAAATTAAGTCTTTTAATAATATTATTTAACAAAGCATCTTTGATTTAAAAGTTTAATAAAAGCTTTGCAAATAATTTCTAATAATGTAAAAGAACAGGTATTATTTAATTAATAATTTAAGATTAGCTTTAGAATAAAATAAATAAATAGTAAATTCTATTGAGCAGGAATTTTAGTACTAAATATATAAGCATAAATAGTGCTATAGAGAAAATTTTTGTATTTAGAGTTAAGTTTTTAAGTATTTTATTAGATATTTTGAAATGATTAATAGAGGATTCAAAAATATATACACTAAACTACAATAAATTACCGGATTTTATAAATTTTACTTAGTAATATATAGTAAAATTAAAGATTTTTAGATTGCATAAAGTTTATGAATTTTTAATAAAATTCACTTTAAATTTTTTTATTTAATAACCAATCAACTATAATTTTAAAAATATAATTCAAAATATTTTATTTATAAAATACTGAAATAATACTCATTTGTAAAGTAATAAACAATACAATTTTATATATAAAAATGCAAAAAAAAACATATAAAAAAATTGTTACTTATACTTTAATATAAGAAAATTTTTTTATGTTTTAAAAAATTTCTTTTTTTATTTTAATATCTAAAAATTATAATTGATCAGCTATTAAATAAAAAAAAAATCAGATGACTTTTATTGAAAAATTGTAAAATTTTATGCAACCTGAAGATTTTCAATTTTATTATATATTACTAAGTAAAATTTATAAAATCCGGTAATTTATTATAGTATAGTATATTATAAAAGGTAAGAATAGGATTTAATTTATTTTATTTAATTATTATTACTATTAAAATTAAATAATTTAATATTTATTATACAGAAAAATTCAAAAATAATATTACAACAACAATATAAAAATAATATGTATGCATTTTTCACTGCTGAATCAGAAGATGCAATTAAGAAATTATTTAATAATATTCAAATAATTAATAAAAATATCGCAGGTTTGTAAAGAAAGAATATTTTTTATTATTATTTATAAAATTATTTATTTATTTTTTATTATATTGGGTTATATTTTATCAACAGAAATAAGTAATTGCATTATTAAATATGTATATATCAAAAATTGATAATGAAACTTAGAAGATATAACTAAATAATATTAATGTCACAGAGTAGCATATATATTAAACAATCATTATAAAAAAAATCTCAAATTAGTAATATCTATTATTTAGTAAATATTATATATTATAAATTTTATTCTTATTTTTTTAAAAAATGTTTTAAAAAATTTTATTTATTATAAAAGTTGCAAATTAGATAAAGAAAGATTTAAAGTAATTTATACTTATAATAAGTATAATATGATTAATAAAAAATTTGATAAGGTCTGATTAAATAAAATGTTCAGTTAAATAAATGTAAAGGTAATATTTTTTATGCATCAAAAATTATATTAAAAATTGCATTCTAATTTATTTATTTATGTATTAGCTTTTATATAATCAAAAAATTTAATATTATAAAATCAGTTCCTATAAAGTACAAATAAAATATATAATCTAATAATAAAAAAAAGTAAAAAGGTCATTGTAATTAATTCTGATACTGAAGATAAAATTGGAAATGATAGTAAAAAGAATAAAGAGAATAAATTGATTTTAAGGCTTAATAAATTTGAATATTGGAAAAGAGACTTAGCTTTAAAAGAATATAAACTTATTTTAAAAAAATGGAAAGTTAAAATTCGTGTAATAGAATTGTCTAATATTGAAAAGAATATTAAATAAAAATTAACTAATTAGATGAAAAATGTTAATTAAAAATATAGACTTGAATAATAATATATTAAATCTAGAAAATTTTAATAAAAAGTTTAATTTTCAGTTTTAGTCTTATAAGACTATTTAGTATAAATATTAAAAATAAAATGTTACTATATTTATTTTAAATGTTAAATATATATAAGGAGATGAGTATTGTGAACAGATAAATGTGATGTAACTTATGTGATGCAGAAGATTGACCGATTTGACATAACTGATATATACGACATATCAGACATATGTGACATATATAACATAGTTAACATATTAGACATAGTTGACATAGTTGATATATTAGATATAGTTAATATATTAGACATGTTAGTTATATTTTTATATGTAATTTATTTTATATAAATAGGTAGCATTTAGTTTATGTAAAAAGGGGAGACAGATAAAAATTCAACAAGATAGTTTTAGTAGTTTTAGAGGCAACTGGCCTATCACGTCACCTTTTAGTTTTAGTATTTCATTTCTTTTATTTTTCTTGTTTTTCTTCTTTATTTTCTTTTACTTTTCTTCTTTTTTTTTATCATTATTATTATTTTACTTATGAATAAACACAATATTTACAAATACACACTACTGGTAATCTATTGAATCGTAACTCGTTATGATAATATAAATACTTTGATCAATCATCTGAGTTAAAGCTTGTAAATTGTTGAAAGATTACTGCTTAATTAAAAAGAATAAACTGCTTGAACACCCTGTCTAACAGTCATAGTTCATAAGAATTACATGTTAACATTTGGTAACAATGACAGAACTATCATTTCCTAATTGGTGCAGTAATAACATATGAGAAACACTACATGAGTTCATTTGAAGACATATTTAATTATCAAAGAAGACACCAGTAATAGCACCTTCAGAGAGAACGTAATATAATCACAACTATTCTAACACCAGATCTCTTATGTATTATTTATCATCCAGCACCTCTACCATTAACTTTAATAACCTCATTCTGATCTTTTTTGAGTAGACTAAATTTATCTTAGACGCACGACAATATACTAGGAGAACCATTGAAAACTTTCAAATACAGAGGGTGAACAAAAGTTTCTGAACACCTTTATAAATGCGATTTAAAAAATTTTCGTTATATAATTGTGATACCATACTGCGGTCATATGACCGTCTATTATTTATTTATATAATCAAAATAAAAAAATTCGTGTTTTTTTTGTTGTTTTGATTTAATTTACTTAATTTCTACCAAATCGAAAAATAATGGGACAAAATAAAGAATTAACTAAAAAACAACGCGAAGCCATATTTTACGTAGCCAGCCCAAAGTCCTAATCTTAACCCAATTGAAAATTTATGGGCTGATATTAAAAAACATTCGTGCATATTTAAAAACCACCATCGGATCTTGCTGACCTCGACCGATATGTTAAAAAGGCATGGCGAGAAATTCTGATGCATACTATTGAAAATTTAGTCGAT